>JAOBAZ010257504.1:1339-15726 GCA_026546875.1 Pteroeides caledonicum
AGTAAGCAAGTAAGCAAGTAAGCAAGTAAGCAAGTAAGCAAGTAAGCAAGTAAGCAAGTAAGCAAGTAAGCAAGTAAGCAAGTAAACAAGCAAGCAAGCGAACAAGCAAGCGAGCAAGCAAGGACGCGAGGGTAGAAAAGCACATTAAATCACTTACTGATAATTCCCCGGTGAATATCAATACTTGCTTTTCCAGTTGAAGACTGAATCTCAAATTGAGGCCAATAAGTCGTTTACTAATGACTAAACCCATAGACACAAATTTGCCTCCACCATCTTGGCTGAGTGGAATACCACCGTCAGGCATTTCGATATCAAGGGTAAATACTAAATCAGGTAGTGTGAGGCTTACTTCGATCGTTGCTCTTCCAGCAGTTCGCAACAGCTTACCCATGAGGTTGTCCTCAGATGGTTCAAACCTAGCTTTGATTGTAAGTCCATCATCAAGCTCCTGATCGGTTGGTGCAAAATTGTTAAAAACGTCGTTACGCCACGTGTAGGGATCAAGCGTAACTGGAGTACTTACGTAAATCACAGCAATGTCTGTTAGACCGAGATCACTAAGGAAACTTATCTCAGGTATGTTTGCTGCACTTTGCACTGCAAACCCTGCTACGATTGCTGTAGTAGTCCCTCTGCTTATAAGAGCGATCTCAGCATCACTGTTTCCAAACAAGTTGGTCGTAGCACCAAACCCTATTGCTTTGTTATTGTTGGTACGATCATATAGAAATAAAGTAGCCGGCTCTGACAAGGTAAATCCTGATATAAATTGGGGAAAGTCGTTTGGGTTGACGCTAATTGCGCTGAGAAGATGGGCGATTGAGACATCGCAGTTGGTTCCTCTACCGTCAACCTCAATGGAGTCAGACCCAATTGTACTGGACACATGAATATCACAGGAGGAAATCATCACGTGACCACTGATAGTAAACTCCCATGTCCGACTAGTCGGTTGATCGGGTGTATCGGTTCTACTATTTTTTTTACTGGCCATGTTGTCGACTGTAACAGAGAGTTTCATATTCCCGATACTTATAGAACCAAACACTGGCCAAACACGTGGGAGACTACATTCCACACTCACTCTATTTAATTGGTTATTATCTGCGAAGCTTAGAGCAATGCGATCAAGTTGGATTTGAGTCAAGAAAGAAAACACATAGTCCGTTGGTATCGTTACACCAAAAGTAGTAAGAATACTGTTCACACTAAAATCAGTAAATGTAAAAGTAATTTCCTGATTGGAAAACGGGAATGGGATACGAATATCGGCCTTTGGTGGTGCCTCTGCTCCAGCTGATCCGATGGTAACCGTTCCTTGGATCACCCCAGAGACACTGGATGGTTGGTCTTCACTACCTTTGTTCCAACTCATCGCAAACGACAGGTCTGAGATGGTGATTTTGTTGTCGAATAGAATAATTGGTTCAGTCATAATCAACTTGATACTCACACTCGACATGCTCCAAGTCGCATCTTCTTTTGTTGCCTCAATTGCCAGGTCAGCCAGAGCTATTGCTAACGGATCAAACTCTATGAACTGCGGCCAATTGTTTAATGTGGTTTCGCCATTCTCTGTAGAAATTATATTTGATCTTTGTTCGGTAAGAAACTCATCAATTATATTTCGTAGGGTTAGGCCTCCTGGATTTCCCACGGTCAAACTAAATTGTGTTGTAGTAATTTTCAACGTCAACGAAACAGCTTTGCCTGCTATTTGGAGCTCACACATAACTTTTATCCCTCTTTCGTAAGGTACATCAAACATGTCGCTGTAACCAATATCAAGCAAAGCCAGAGGAACATCAACATCTTGCGTTGAAATGATCAACGCTAGATTCTTGATTGAAGCAGTCCCAATAACCGGAACAGAGCTGATGTCTATTTGGAATAAATCATTAAACATATTCGCGATTGAAAATTCCGGCGTATAAATGGCAATAGTGACAGAAGGAACACCATCATTTGGTTTATTGATCAGCACATTCACATCAATCGGTTCCCACTCCAGAATTCTGACTTTTCCTCCAAATAAAAAACCATAGCCATCAGTGAGAACAGCTTGGATACGTGGTGCTTCTATAGCAAAGGAATTCATGTTGGCGGCGGTCAGTTCGTCATTGAAACCGCTATCTGGCAAAACTGAATCACTAGTTTGAAACATGTTCACTATGTCCGTTAACGCTATATTCTCCTGGGACGAGGCACTCAGGAAATATCCTTCTTCGTTGCGTATAAGACTTACGTCAATTACAACTGTACCGATGTTAATTTTTGCCGAAACATCAAACGACCATTTGTCAGAATGTGACGAGACGAACGTAACCTTTTAAGTTCAAAAAACAAAAAAATAATGAGTAAATAAAAAGAAGGATTACCAAGTTATGACTAGATACATGTAACAACGACGACGATATCAATGACGACAACGATGTCAATGACGACGACGATGTCAATGACGACGACGATGTCAATGACGACGATGATGTCAATGACGACGATGTCAATGACGACGATGTCAATGACGACGACGACGATGTCAAAGACGACGACGATGTCAATGACGACGATGTCATTGACGACGATGTCAATGACGACGATGTCAATGAAGGCGATGTCAATGACGACGATGTCAATGACGACGATGTCAATGACGACGATGTCAATGACGACGATGTCAATGACAACGATAATGTCAATGACGACGATTGCGATGATGCTGCTGACAACGATAATGCCAGTGACGACGACGATATCAATGACGACGACGATGTCATGGACGACGATGATGTCAACGACGACGACGATGTCACTGACGACGACGACGATATCAATGACGACGACGATGTCAATGACAACGACAATGTCAATGACAACGACAATGTCAATGACGACGATAAACGAAATTCGGATAAGTTCTAAATATTAAGGGGGGGCACATGCTTTCCTAGTCATAACTTCAGTGGAGATAAATGTTGTAGAATTAATAAGTATAAATAATAACCTGCATATTGATACTTGAAATACTTAACATCCCTGGAACTATGGGAACTGTTCCTCTGTACGAGGCTGCAATATCTACTTGTCTTGAAGATGTATCAAAAGACAGAGTTCTGATAATGATATGGTCCAGTGCCATAAAATCCGAACCCATCTCAAAGTTTCCTTTACTTTCACGAGCAATCAAGTCGACCAGAGTACCAAGGTTCAAGCAGTCAGGAGGAGTAAAACTAGCCTGGTATGAAGTATCCACCTGGGAGATAGTTGCAGAACATCCTTCGTTGATAGTGAAGTCACCAGATACGGTATCGGGAGGCCCTGTAAGGAATTGGTCCAGCGATGGGAAAGTTGGCGAACCAAGGTCTGAAAGAAATTGATTAAAAAAAACATTCAGTATGATACTGGACGAGACTACCGTGTCAAAAACATAAACTTATAGAAATACACTTTTGAAATTGGAATAATCGTGATATTGAAATAAATCTTCTACGACATAGTTCATCATATATTTATAACGTTCATTTATCGGTCTTGATTATTGTTCACTCCGTATGCAAAATTGTAAACTTTACAATCCAAACTCCAGAAAGTTTCAAACGTTTGTGCGACCTAAATTTCAAATGAGAATAATCATTTGAAATGAAAGTAACTCTCCAAAATATTTTGCCTGTTGATGAATGGCGCGCAATATAAACCATCGACAAAACTTCTCTGAAATTTTTACAAGCAAGATTCAGCACAACTAGTTGCTAAGCTTACAAAAATATACATGACGTCACTCGCCCAAGGCGCTCAGTTATGTGTTAAGTCAAGTGTTTTTTTCAGTTCAAACAAAGCTCAGTAATTTAAAATGAAATCAGTTTAAAGCCGATACCAGGGCCATTTCGCTGACGTTCGACCTGTGGTGGCAAAATGCCCTGGGTACCAGGTTGGGTTGTCTAACTAACTTGTCTTCCTTTGCGAAACTTGTCAAACAAGAACCGTTTGGTAATTATTTTTTCTTTTATAATCAACCATAATGGCGAACATAAAGGGCCTCGCAATTTCCCGACGGCCAACTGAGTGATCCATTTAGTTAGTCTTAGCTAGAAACAAAAGTTGTTGTGTATAGCAACTACATTAAAAACTTACCAGTACGTGTTCCTCTTGAACTGTGTACAAAAATACACAAGAACGTTACGAAGAAAACATTAGGCGCCATTTTTGTTAAAAAACGTTTTCAGCACTGCTGGCTGTGTATTTGTGTGTCTTCAAAATGATCTCAGTTGTTTGATATAATGTTATGACGTTAATGTCAAATAATTGTGTTTAAAAAGTCTTTAAAATGTTAAGATGTTCAATAAAGCGGAAAAAACTCGCACACGACAACAATTATAAACAAGGTCAATTAATTGCCACCAGAAGTTTAGTGTTTAACCGTAAAGTATTAATTATTGTATGCATTCCAACCTTTATCACAAACTAACAGTATTGTCAGTAAATAATATTGACAACCTTTAGATCAATTGTAAATAAAAATGTTTATTTCGAAAAAAAATTTTTTGCAAAATTGCGCTGATTGGTTCATTATCGGTTAATAATTGATACACACTACGTAGCTCAGTAACATTGGTTGATATTGCCTAGGGCAAAAACTCCCATAACCATAAATTGAATGATGTATGTATCTATTATATACTTATTGGAGACTTCGCAATTAATGTTCTCTTTCACAAAAGTTTACATGCAGAAAAAATGTTTGTTATTTATAAATACTTTTTATTTAACGCTCAAAATATTCTCAACTTTATTAACAGGTTCTTAGATTCATCTTCTGGTTAACCACCTGCCTGTAACCATTTTCACTTTATCGCTCATGCAATCCAAATTGTTTACTGCACCAAAACATCTCCTTACAAAGATAGATGCGTTTTTTAAATGCCCTACTTATACGTCATCGTTGCATATAATTTATCAATTTTTTTGTATGATATTTTTTATTTTCATTAATTTTAACCTTGTAGAAATTATTATAATAAGTATTTTGTATTTCTCTTTAACCACTTTTACCAGCTTAAAAATCTTAATAAGAATACAAGAATATGAAGTGATTATATATTGCATACAACTTGGTAGTATGTTTACTGGATGCATAAATCCTTGTTCACCACTGTTTGATCAAATTGATTAATACAATAGCATTTTAAATCATTGCTTAACGAAAACTTGAGAAAAAATCAGATTGACTATGAAGGAAACTAGTTTTGTGGCATTGAACTCACACAAGTTTGTAAATACCTTTGTATAGCTTTGATTTAGACAAATAAATTTGAAAAACTTGTGAGAAAAAAGTTAAGAATTACTGTATTAACTAAAAGTGTTGAACAAAATTTGATATTAAAAATATAGTTATATGTTAACGAAAGCTAATTTTCGTTTAAATTGACTTGAAATCTTCACATTATAGTCCTTTGATAAGTTTTCTTTTCCATTTTATAATTAAACTAAAATTGCTCATTATTATACTAACAAATTTTTGATTTTTCCCTAATGAGTTGATCTCGGATGAGTCATCCACTTCGTTTATTAAACAGCATAAAATTTAGAAGTCATGTTTATCAAGTACATTAAAAATCTTACCAGTACGCTTTTCACTTGAACTGTGTACAAAAATGCACAAAACAGCTGCGAAGAAAATTCTCGACGCCATTTCTGCCAAACAGCTAGGTCTTTAGCACTGCTGGCTAAATATTTGTTTGTATCTCTGTCAAATCATATATGCTGTTTCGATATGATGACGCTATGACATTCTGTCAAAACGTCACTTGTGTTCGATTAAAAAATTTAAAAGCGTTAAAAATGTTCAGTAATGCGAGAAGTCTGATCACTTACCACCAGAAGATCATTTATAGTGTCAGACCAAATAGAAAAAGTACCAGCAAATGATTGTTCATTTCTCAGAAACTCTTTTCATGCGGTATTTTCAACATACTTTTTGCCGGCAAGAATAAACCAAAGTCCTCTATAATTTGCAGAAGAAATTGATAATATAAAAATTATTTATTTTTTCTTTTAATTAAATTAGAAATATTACCTTTATACTCTATTAGAAGAGGCCAGTTTTTTCATTTCTAATTGAAAAAAACAATAATTGTAATTCTACTGTATTCCATGTACTATTTAAAAGAGGATCAGGAGCGTTTTATCAGATAACGAGAAAGTAGCCAGATGTTCTATATAAAACACGGACGGTGTGAGTGGTTTAAATTAAAAAACGACCCATCTAACGAGGCCATTCCCTGCGAGGCCATTTTTAAAAGTCAGTGTGTCTAAGCCAAAAAATCAAATGTAAAATAAACACTTAATCGTGATGATTTCTTTCGTGCTTTCGTCGTGAATATTAATTAATGAGATTTTAATATACAGTTAAATCAATAATATAATAAAACACCGATAACAAATTTTTACTTATAACACCATGTTTGACTAGTGAAACCCCTAGGGATTGTTTTGATAATGTAAAACTGTGCTTGCTACTGTTATCTTCCAGAAAGTTACTGCAAAAAAATAATGTTTTGCTCGTTCTACATAACGCCAGTAAGATAAGCTTCAATCCTCAATACTTGTCACCAACCTCGTTCGTAGTGCCCCCCTCCCCCCCCAACAACAATTTGTTGGTGGCCTGACCGCTTCCACAAGATTCAATTGTTACAAATGCGAAATAAAAATATATCGATATTTTTAAGTTAACGTTATGGCAGCACACCAAAATTAGTTTTGTCTTCTCTCTTGTCCAAAATATTATACAGAAGAGTTTCCGTTTTGAATAAAACATTGCCACGACAATGTTTTTCAGCATCTTTTCACGGGAGCCCGAGGCTAAATGATTGGGGCCTAGTGCCCAAATCTTTTGGCTAATATTTTTTGATACAGAAAGCACGGTATAATAAATGAAAACTGTACATTAAGGTGAAAATGGTAAAAAACAACTTGGTGTTTAGCATATACTCAAAGTCGGCAGATCCGTACGTTTTTTAGTTTTTAAGCAATTTGATTGGTTACTCTAGCTCGGTATTATTAGTCCCTGAGCCCACGTTTACGAAGGCAGCGGACTTCAATTGTAGCCAATTAAAACCAATTGATTATATTATATTGGAGTTAAAAGTTATTCATATATTACTGTACAATACATGTTTATACTATACTGATGTACAAGACAATACATAGGACGTTTTTTCTTTGATAGTTCTTTGCAAACAGTTTAAAAAAGAAGAAATGGTCACAATTATAAATGGCGAAATTGTTGCTGATGATGACCCAAGAGCTCAGGAATATCGTCGACGAAAAAACAACCCATCCCATGCAGATAGTTCTGAGCAAACATCTCCTGGTAGTGCTCAGCCATCTCAACGAGTTGACCAAAGGAGTGGTGGTAAATTTTCAACATTTTATGAACTGAACAATCGCCTTTTGGACGCTGGTTTTCCAAGAGTAAATTTAGCAGGAAGAGTTTTTGAACCTGCTATGATAATTATTGCTGTAGTGTTAGGTGGTTTTCTATTTGGATTCAGAGTTGTCTTCGTAGCTATATTGATTTATTTTATTGCTCATTCAATGGCAAGACATGCAGGAGGAAACAGGCGACCGTAACTTGTTTTTTGAAGATCAATTATTGGTTATAATTGTCATTTTAGCAAGAATTGTGGTATATTTTTCAGGCTCAATTTAGCTGTTACTAACGTCCGTATTATCAATTATGTTACTCTGTGTGTGTTGAAATGTCTTTATAAAAATAAATTGCAATAATGTGCATTTGCCAAACCTTCTTGCTAGCACTAAAAAATTACAATGACTGCCTCTAATTCACAGTAGCTACTCCAAGTCAATCCAAGTCAGTTTAGTAACTTTTTAAGTCATTTGATTGATTATTCTAGCTCATAATATCCAACACTATTTTGATTTTTAGACAAACCAGAATTACTTACTGGTTTCGGTTATGAAAAATTAACCCTTTCTGGGAGGTACCCTTTAGGCAAGTAAAATTGTCTGGCATTAGCCTATGCAAAATAATAAAAGTCAACTGTGGCCTGAAAAGGGTTAACAAGATAGTTTTTAACCCTTTCTGGACTGTAACTCTACCTTAAGCAAGTAAAATTGTCTGGCATTAGCCTATGCAAAATAATAAAAGTCAACTGTGGCCTGAAAAGGGTTAACAAGATAGTTTTTAACCCTTTCTGGACTGTAACTCTACCTTAAGCAAGTAAAATTGTCTGGCATTAGCCTATGCAAAATAATAAAAGTCGACTGTGGCCTGGAAAGGGTTAACAAGATAGTTTTTAACCCTTTCTGGACTGTAACTCTACCTTAGGCAAGTAAAATTGTCTGGTGTTGGCCTACTTAAGAAAGGGTTAATGAGTATATTTTACAAAATAATTATTTGGATAGTATATATTAACAAAATTATTTACCTCATTGTTGGATATACTTCCATTTCAGTGAATATAATTGTAAACTTTTCTTTCAAATCTATTCAAGTAAATTTGGGAGGTGTTTATTGGGCTAACTAAGAACAGAATTGTGCCTTAAACATGATCTCGGCCAACATGGTAATAATAGATACAATTTTGGAAAATACTTTATAATTATAATAATAGATACAACTTTGGAAATTAAATACAGCTACTTTTACATTAAAATTTATAATTAAATGATTACATGATGGAACATTAGTTCTTTATCATGTAAATAAAGTCCAAATCTTTATTATACTAGTAAATTGTGTTTTCAGTACAAGTGTATAGCAAAGGTGAATTAAACTCCATGCATTTCCTTCCAGTAATTTTACCATGACCAGGACTTCCATAAAATCCCATGACATAAAAGAAATACCAAATGGTTAAAGTTTAGACCAGACCATCAAATGTGGTAATGATTAGGTATTTCTTTAGTATAAGTAATAGCATGGTAATTTTTATGATTGGAATGCAATCAGTGGAGACTGGAGAGATATTTTTACAAAACAAGAAAATTTTGAAATGGTCAATACCAACTACATTGACTTTGAAAGGGCTATTGTACCATGAATGGTTCATCTTACAACTGGTGGTACAGTATGTAATTAACTAGTCAATAGATAAAGCATTTCGTAGAAAAACAACTTTTTCAAAAATGAAATGATTCTGAACTCTTCGAAACAAATCCAATTCACATAAATTTTGCATGGTCAATATTGGCCGTGAAGAAGAGACCTGGGTTATAGTCGTTTCTTGCCATGCGCAGAGCTTCTTCGAAAATGGCGGCTGGCAGTTGAGAATTTGAGAAATTATTATTGTTTACATCATTGGAAAAAGTTTCAAACACTACTGGCAACGACAACTGTAATTTATGTGTTAAAAAGATTTTTTTAAAGAAGATGAAGAAATATGGTATAACTACATACGGGACACGAAAAAAATCTAAGAATATAAGTTCGCAGATTAAATTCGACCTTGCAGTTGCAGTGACTTTGGAAGGTTCGAGCCAGTCTAGTGAAAACGCTTCAGAAAGAACAAGGAAAAACAATGTAACGAAAAGAGAACAAGTATCGAAAGCAAATAAAAAAAGGAAAGTAGTTCCCTTATATAAAGATGATTTGTTTGGTTTTACCGAAGACGATTATGACCCAGACATCAAACCTGGCAACAAAATTCGTCGAAAAACATCAAAAGAAAGAAGCGCTGAGTCTCCAAAAAAGACAGTATTTGAGTCTGGCACAGACTGCACAGACAAAAGCACCGACGATGAAGCATACGGTAGCTCACAAGAACCTCACAGTGCTGTTTCTAAAGAAAGTGAAGTTGATATTGAGGCAAACAATGTAAAACCAATTGAAACCAAAAGACAGGTAAACAAAATATTGATTACGTATGACGTTGGAAATTATTTGTGTTTAGATAAGAAATGTTAAATTTAACTTATCATAATCAACATAATGTCTATGTACAATTTTGTACATGTTTCATTCTTGTACCATACTGTATTATTTTGAAATATATTTGACTAATGTATTTCTACACTCACACTTACAGTGTAATGACAATAACAAATGAGAGTAACACCAGAAACAGGCCTTGCCAGACTTATGTTGTCCATTGTGCCTTAATTGCTCTATTGTGTATCTTGCACAATTTTGACACCAGACAAAAATTTTAAAATACATAAATTCCAAAGCGTATAGTATTATTTTTGCACGGGAAAGTTTTTTTTCCGGAGTAAATGTTTGTTTATTTTTCGGAAGAAATGTGCAGATTTTTTGGCAGAATTTCAGTAAAAATAAAACCATTTAAATAAAATTCTTATTTTTTTTTCACTAAGTGCAGAAAACTTTCCATTGCAAGAAAAATTTTGCACAGGTTTTCAAAACAAAGCCATTTTGCATGGATTTCAACAATTGAAAGAATTTTTTGCATGGGAAACTCCCTGCACAAAACTGACTAAACTTTACAATCTGGCATAAATTGAAATGATTTAAGTAACATTCTTTGTACAAATTGTTGTCTATTTCAAACTTTGTAAAAAAAGTGAAGGGTTAAACTTCATGTTGTTCTAGGAGGGTTAATAATCTAATAGATCAATACCTATGAATAATTTGAAGAGCTGCCTAATATACTGTACACTACTAAGGAATTAATGAATTGATAATTAATTATTATCAAGACCATTGCTATAAAATTTAATACATTATATTATTTTAGTCTCCATTTAAACATTTTCTCAAGAATAATGTTGTTTCTCTGTCACCTAAAAAGACCAAAAACCCAGATAATCGAAGGTTTTCTACACTGGTAAGTAAATGTTCCTTATGCCAAATATTGAAACATAGTACATTTTATTTCTGGTAACTGCAAAGAAATAGAAAGAAGGAGAGCTCAAGCTGGTACTTCACATTTGTTTTTTTTGTAGCCAACTAATATTTGGACTAGTGATGAAGACCTCTCTGATTGCCAGCAAGAAAATGTGTCATCCTCCCAAAGATCTTCCACATTTGAGACAGAAATGCTACCGTCAACCTCAAGAGTCCGTGTTAAAAGAGAAGAGAAACAGGTGGGTTGATTGTTATATTTTACTCAGGCAAACACCAGGCAATTCTACTCCGCCATGGAAACCTCCCAAGGTACTTGGGTTAACCTAATTATTATGCAAAGTTTCTTCTGATAAGTTAAATTGTCTAGTGAACTAAGTGGTTGGTTATGGTTGGGGTCACTGTCAATAGGTTAACAATTAAGGGGTTTTGTCATTTCTATGTAAATTGACACTGCATCTATTAGAGGGCGGTGTGTAATTGAGAACAACATATAATAGGTGTGTATTAAAGGAAATGTGGCAATTCATGTTATCCTCAGTGCTCTCCATATATTAACAAAATCCTTTGTGACAAACCTTTGTTTTCAGCTTTGCAATTTATTATTAATTAAATATTTTTCTGTTATATGTAGCTATTTACTGTTGTGCGCAATGTAAAACATAAACATGCTTGTTTGGAGGATGGAGAAACCCAACAGGTAGATGTTATTTTATTTGTACATTGTATACTTTAGAGACTAGTTATACTCTGTGTATAAATTACAGTTGTAAATGACCTTGTTGGCAAACACAAACACATTTACATACACAAACATCTCTGTGTATGTATATATGTGTGTGCATATGCACACATATGCACACACACATACACGTAAAAGTGAATCTCAGACAAATGATTTGTTATAGTTTTTTGATGATGTGGATTTTGCCCTTGATGGTTTAAGAAAGGAACTATCTGTGGCCGCACGATGTTGTAGTGCTTTGGAGCTGGCTGTCCAGTGCTCCGTTCCATCTTTTAGAGTCAATCTTCGGGCACATGGTGTCATTTCAAAGATATTCGATGCCTTAAAAGATGCACCATCAAACAAGGTACGGTACATTTACCAACCATCACTGAAGCCTCATTTTGATGATGAGCTACTCATTATTTTGCACCAAATGAAAACAGTAAAATAAACACAAACGGTAATTTGCCGCATGTAACTCCTATGTGTAAACAGAAAATATTTGATCCTTGTACTTGCATTATCCCATGTTTATGACCGTGCTTACAGTGCACTTGACATATTACAAATTCTAGCACCTGAGTGCTCTCGTGCACAAACTCCAACACTACAGTGCTCTTGCGCACAAACTCCAACACTACAGTGCTCTTGCGCACAAACTCCACCACTACAGTGCTCTAGTGCACAAACTCGAACACCACAGTGCTCTCACGCACAAACTCCAACACTACAGTGCTCTCACACACAAACTCCAACACTACAGTGCTTTAGTGCACAAACTCGAACACCACAGTGCTCTCACACACAAACTCCAACACTACAGTGCTCTAGTGCACAAACTCCAACACCACAGTGCTCTCACGCACAAACTCCAACACCACAGTGCTCTCGCGCACAAACCCCAACACTACAGTGTTCTCGGGCACGAACTCCAACACTACAGTGCTCTCGCGCACAAACTCTAGCAACCGAGTGCTCTCGCACACAAACTCTAGCACCTGAGTGGTCTCGCGCACGAGCTCCAACACTACAGTGCTCTCGCGCACAAACTCCAACACCACAGTGCTCTCGCACACAAACTTCAACACTACAGTCCTCTTGCGCACGACCTCTAGCACCTGAGTGCTCTCGCGCACGAACTCTAGCACTTGAGTCCTCTCGCGCACGAAATCTAGCACCTGAATGCTTTCATGCACAAATTCTAGCACTTGAGTGCTCTCGCGCACGAATTTTACAGGTAATACTTGAATGATCTTGCGCACAAATTCTTGTATTTACTTGCATTCTCTCGCAACTGCCTAAATGCTCAATGACTTTATTGAGCACACCATATTATGAGAAAGAAATATTTTAAATACAAAACAAACAACAAAAATACATATAAAAAAGCGAAAATTCTTCCCCTACTTTTTTTGCAAACATTTCTACATAAAATATTTTTTGTTTCTAGACCTTAGCGTTGTGTACGTCATTCATATTTTACATGATCACAAGAGATAGTCTAAAAGTTGATTTTGATTCCACAATTCTCGGTGAGTTTATTAAAACCAAAGTTTTCTAATAATTTCCCCGTGGTTTTAGCCAGCCACCATTATTCAGCTAAAATGTTTGATTAAATTATGTTTTTTCTTGTCAATCTGGTCTTTAGATTTATTACTGAAATTGTTGTGTGTCTCTGACAACAACGACAAATCAAAACTTGTGAAGAAAAGTGTCCACGAGGCGATGGTAAAAAGAGTAAGGTGTGTTTGCAGTTTTGATCTAATATACACCTCAATTTCTCGGCGAATATTCCTCCAGAGGTTGATTTAATCGGTTGAGGCTGACGCAATAACATTAAAGCTACGGTTACACATTGCGATTTATCGTATACGATTCGTCTTCTGGCGTATGCAAATTACTACAGACACGCAACTTTCCCGTTAACTATTTATGGCAAAATTTGAAATTGCCGTTATTTTACGCGTGCTCACTTGATTACATACGCCAAAATACGGATCGTATACGATAACTCGCAATGTGTAAACGTACCCTAACTGAGCTATACAATTAATAATTGTTGAATTAACAAGTTTATTAATTACAAACTGAGGCTAGATAATTCTTTATATTATGCGAAAACGGAATTCAATAATTGTTTTATTATTTATTTAAAAGAATGAAAAATTACTTCACCTTGAGGGAAGCCAATTGTGTTATTTCACATCCCGGCTACTTCGCAGACGTCGCCATTGGCATGACGTCATAACGTGAGATACGACTTTTTCGTCCACGTTGTGACTTCATAACGAGGAAGAAAGAAGTCATATCCCACGTTATGGGGTCGCTCGTTGGACATGTTGGATTTAACACGTGGCTATTAGCCAATCAAAAGCCATGAAATATTTTAAATAAATAATAATAATTAAGATGTCGTCTGATGATGTTCCAGGAAAATATTAACACGACTTGCTGAATCTTCTACCTGCTATCTGGACATGGACAATTTATCGGTAAGTTGAAGCTGTTATTTTCCAACATGGACTGAACAGTGACTGAACTTAATGTATTTTGTATATTACGTTTATAGTCAGCCTCGCTGGCACGTGAATCTTTGCTGTCATTGACGTCACAACGAGCTGGAGAATGGTTTAAAGAAGAAGTCCGTACCTTGGGTGGCCTGGAGTATATAGTAAATATAGGTAAGATCACTTTCTGGTCAATATCTCAGTGACTATTGTATAGTACAAAGACAAAGTGTATTATGCCATAGTTTGCTATGAAGTCGGAATGAGCCCTTAAAACTCGTTAAAATCACTTAAACAAGCACTGCAATTTTAAGCTTATTTTGGGATTCTA
>JAOBAZ010257615.1:0-23767 GCA_026546875.1 Pteroeides caledonicum
ATTTCCTTAAATTATGTTGTTTCTATGGGGGGTGGTATTAGTTATAATAAGGAAATTATGCATTCTTTTCAAAAGTTTATTGTGGTCATATTTCTCAACACCCCTCCCCCCGTAGGAACAAGCTTATGGAAATTAGTTGTGAGAGCGCTGTTTGCATCCTTCGTTGTCTTCACTGTTGGTTGCATTTGCATCCTCCGTTCCAAGGGAGGGGAGGGTAACTGTATGAATTAGTGATCACGTGCTTGACATGTGCATTGTGCATCATGCGTGTATAACCTATAATTGTAATAATGAAATTGTGTCATTTTGCTGTATTGTATTAGAGTCGAAGCATCATTTAGGAGCCCGAGAGAATGGAGAAGAAGAGACGAGGGGCTAACCTACCTGCGTTAATAATCTTTGACAAAGATGGCACTTTGATAGACTTTCATTCAACATGGATACCATGGGTCACTGCATTAGCTGCAAGTCTCGAAGATTATTGTAAATTTGATGTCTCGTCAAAGTTATTTGATGCAGTAGGTTACTGTGACAAAACAAAAAGTTTGCATGACACAAGTTTGCTTGCGTACGGCAGTATGGACCAACTTAAGAAAGAAGTTAAAAAGCTCCTTCTCGTTGAGGGAATTGATGACAATGATGTTGATTACATCATCCACATGTGTTGGGCTGAGAGCCATGTTAACAGCACGAGCCGTCCGATACCGACAACCGATTTACCGCGTTTGTTTACGTGGTTACGCGACAATGAAATCAAAGCAGCTGTTTGTACGTCTGATAGCAGAACGAGCACTGAGTCAGCTCTTCGAAAGTTAAAAATCGACCACCTTCTTGATGTGGTGGTGTGTTCCGACGATGAGAAGATGGAGGAAAAACCGTCCCCAGTTGGTGTGCTCAGGATATGTAATAGGCTTAAAATAAATCCTGCCGACACAATGGTGATTGGTGACACCACAGTTGATATGATGATGGCGAAATCTGCCAATGTTGGGTTTATTGCCGGAGTTCTATCAGGAGTCGGAAGCAGAAGTGAACTATCGAAATACGCCAACGTTATCTTAGATAATGTTAACAACATTACAACTTTATTCACTCAATTGACTGCGACGAGTCCTTAGATCTGTTGAAGACTTCCAAACCCAGATCTGTCGCTTGAAAGTTCTGATATAATATTTGATAGACCGTCAGATATATATATATATATATATATATATATTTATTTATTTATCGGTAGGTGTGTGTGTGTATGGCAGGCAAAGCTTTCTGGGAAGCTTAATATATATTCAGTCGTTAAGGAAAGCTCTCTCACCCGAGAACGCCGACTAACTTTATAATTCATTATCTAACTCCACTAATTCTTGATTCTGTATTCTTATTCTGTGATTTGATTTGATTTGATTTGATTTGATTCATACCAGCGACACACTAGTGTTCTACAACGTCAAAAGCCTTGATGATATGACGTGTTGAACACTTTGTCTGTTGACATCCTTGGCGGATCACGGACAATGACAAGTTACTCTAAACACTTTAATTTATTCAAATATTTAAATCGTATGATAACAACTCTTGATGACGCGCTGCAGCGATATTAATGAGGTGAAACGGGCAATTAATATTTAATAACAAAACGGGCAATTTAATAACAAAAGCCGCATTAATTACCAAACCATGCTGGATTTTGTGCCATGGCCGTTTTTCTGATTGTTGTTCAACGCTAACATGGCGACCATGTAGTCACATAAAAGCAAAAAAATTGTGCACAAGAACTGAAGTATGTCTAAAACAAAAAAATAGGCACACGCCACAAACAAACCCACATGAATCTATTGCTGCATGTCACAAAGCTGAGCTGAGATCTAGAGTTCATTCTCGTCAAGGGACCACATAAGTTTCCTCCGAGAATCAACGCTAATCGAGAATCAATCTAAAAGTCCAGTGGAGATTTCCCGTCTTATATATTCCTCCATGACCAGAGTCACTAGCATTCTTCGGACATGTTGTCGGTTAATTCCAGAACGTCAGAATAGTTAAGGGAAATGTTTGAAATTATAATTTGTGGAAAGGCAAGAGTGACTGGGTAAGGAGAATTCAATGAGCTTGATTTATATAACTGGAGGGAGATCTCGAGGACTTTTGTACTGCAGGTAAGTGACGCCAAGTTTTTGCAATAAAGACACCAAAAGTAAGAGTTTATCTGTTTCGGTCCCTTACCCCGCGAAAACCGAAATATTCTGTAACATGACTCGTAACTATATACTAATTGTTTTGCTCAGCTTCTCAAAGTGACGTCACACCGGGCAAAAAAGCCGCGCTCTCCCTAGTCTTTTCACTTTAGTGAAAAAGCCAACTTTGAGCCCAAAGATTACAAATCTTCTTAAAATCCCCTAAATAATCGAAACAGGTCATTTCCCTGACCTTGATATACACACTTTAAAAGAAAGAAAAACATTTGTACACAAGACAAGCAGCCAAAATTGAGTACCCTGAGAACTCAAAACTTTAATTATTCGAAATGTGTTAATAGCTTCTGTAGCAATATCTGATGTAGTTACAGTTTCATATCAACAGTTTGAACTAGTGACAAAATTCAACCTAGCAGGGCGTTTTTTAAGTTCGGAAAACCAATATATATTGATTAATGTGCCTGAAGAAACTTTCATTGAACGCCAGAACAGTGTTTACATATTTGCTATAAAACGTTTTTCAACTTTCAGAAATTTACTTCTGAGAACGCACAGAACTAAGATACCCGTTTAATATCGATAATATCAATTTTCCGGATACAACGTTGGAAAGACTGAGTTGCACAGAAGAACAAGCCAGTTGTGGTATAACAACTAAACTTGCACCGTCTAAGAGCATTCGCCGATTTTCAAGTTTAACATATTATTTTTAGGCATTTAATTTCAAAGCGAAAACAGTTTTAACTGAAACTAAGTAACTAAACAGGAGAAGAAAGCAACAAAGAGAAAACTCATTTTTTTGTCAGTTTTAACTGACATTAACTAAACTGAAGAAGAAAGGAACAAGGACAAAATAACAATATGTTGTGTTTGGGTTGCACACTTTCCTGCGTTCCAATATTTGAACAAGTTTCTCACATATATTGGTCCTAACAAGGCTGTATGAACTGGGCTGGTGTTTTGATTGGAGTACCTCTGATGAGGTGTAAGAGAAAACCGTCACATGTCACTCGTGTTAGATTACGTAAATAGCTTGCTCAGACAAGTAAAGCAACATCACAGTATGAGAGAGAGATATCTCACTTTACCTATATAAATAAACTGAAAAACTGTGAGTAAGTTGTCTCGAAAGGTAAGTATAATTTGTCTTATATATATTGTCTGAATATATGACAAGACTTATAAATTAAACGTTGTTATGCCATATTTTTTTTTTGACAAATTGCGACACCTGTATTGCATTGACTAGGTTATCTATAATAGACAAGCATTTTTTCTCTTTTGTACACATATACAGGACATGTGAACAAAGTTTAATCAAACAAATGCAATATACATTTGTTAACATCGTATACTGTGGTATATAGTATAACAAAATGCAGGAAACTGCAAAATTATAATACTTAATCCACATGTATTCTTCGTAATACAAAACCTAACAACGGATAATTAAAACACATATATATTGTACTGTACCAAACGTAATGCCAAATTAACAGTTTGTCCATTAATAACTTATTGATTTACATCTAATTGTTCAGATTCATCCCAAAAAATTGGTTTAATTCAACACACATACAAACAGTTAATATAATTTCATGGATATCACTGACTAATGTAATATCTTTGTATCTGCGTCTTTGTAAATAAACGATGGAGGCTTGATTGCGTCACAAGCTGACGTCGGTGTTAGGTTACCAACTTGACACCCCCCTGGCGGAAAGGTTCTGACTAATGTAACTAATCCAAAGCACGGATATTCCAAGATTAAATTAGAAGATTAAAAAACGTTTTAGGTATATAACTACACATCTTTTAAAATACATTAGTCTTGTAATATTTCTCATTTACAGGACCAGTCTACTGATCAAGAATACTCATCACACAAGCAATAATGAAAAGGTTAAAGTAAGATATGATGTGTTTTTCCGTACCCCTACTCGGTAATTTTCAGTTACATCCAGGGTTTTTTTGAGAACAATTTAGAACAGTACATTTGTCATGTAACACAACGCCATGTCGTATTTAAATTTGTTTTTAAATTAACCTGAAAATTCGCACAAATTGATTTTGTGTAGAACTGCACAGTAACCTCCCCTGGTCTTTAAAACTACGCAAAAAAACTTGACTTGGCCCCTTCTTTAAAACTACACTTTGATCTATCCTAATACTCAACCTAGCTCATTAGTATTATACGTTGACAAGGTTTACCACATTTTCTCAGTGTGTGTCGAGGTTTAACGATGTCCATGCACGAAAATCACTAAATACGATTTAGGATCTTATGTAATTTAGACTTATTGATTTTTAGCAACAATAATGATGTTAAAACACTGAAAAGCAAAAACGAGACTGTATTACTTAAAGATGAATTAAATAGGTTAGTGAATGATAATTTGGCAAGGTGAAAAGAAACGTTCATATTCTTAGTATTTTATAATTCGTTGCTAATTGTGCGCAATATAGGGTGAAATTGGATCTTGAACATGTGACCAAAAAAAACCAAGGCCTCGAAGAAATGCTTCTTTATACCGTATGTTTTTCATTTATTTTACATTTGTAGTGAGTTATTTTAAACAGCTAGGTATGACCAACGACTCTGAAATATAGAGTTGAAAAAACAAGTTTTCTCTTGGTAACCATTGGCCATCTTAGCACAAAATAAACCACCGCCCCACTGTTAATGTCGCTTATGTTGTCATAAAAGAGCTATGGTGATCAGACGATTAAAAACTTAACTGAACTTTGACCAAGAAATGATCGACTTTCAACACCTCACAGGTGATTTTCGCTAAGAAAGATTTTCACGCGAACCGGGATGTTCTTTTGTCTTACGAAATTAGTGGAAAATCAAATGAAATTAAGAGAAATCTTAAATTCATCTGCATTTCGTAAATTTTTCTCAGTGAAAACCAGCTTGTACTTTGGTTGATGAGCCAGGCAATTTTACTCTTGAATTTGAGAGCACTGACAGACTATAAGTTCAGCTCCACCCAGGAAACGACATTAAGTTACTCTACACGAACGCCACATCGTATACAGACGATTTTTGATAAAAATATGGCGCGCGCTTGCGCCTCGATGCGCAGCCAGTTTTGTGCAAGTTATAATCCATACGAACATATCCTCGTCAAAGTATAACAATGTGTATTTTGCTTGATGTTATATATGTCTTATTTTTCTTATAAACTGTCGTTTCCTAAGAAATGTCGCCCATTTTGTCACTAGTCTCGTCTTCCCTTTTTTTCCTTTTTTAAATTTCTTTTTCCTTAGACCAAAGAACTACAAAAAGAAAAAGAAAATTCACGTGGAATTGTAGTTACTTTGACAAATCGTCTGATGGAGTC
This sequence comes from Pteroeides caledonicum, assembly GCA_026546875.1. Classification (NCBI taxonomy): domain Eukaryota; kingdom Metazoa; phylum Cnidaria; class Anthozoa; order Scleralcyonacea; family Pennatulidae; genus Pteroeides; species Pteroeides caledonicum. The sequence continues at coordinate 5,534 of JAOBAZ010257615.1, forward strand.
CAGAGAAACAATCAATAAATTGGAGATTGAAAACGTATATGTTAAAATTATTGCCTTTTATTTAAACTGATCTGAAAAAATCAGTAAATCACGTTGCATGATTTCAGTATTTAAACAATAGTTACTACTTCGGTTACTTACGTTACCTGTCTTTTTTACTGTCCACTGATTTACCACTAAAACCTTTTCCATGTATGCAGTGTTTTGATCGAAATTCGTCTCTCATAGATGAGGTTAAAAAAAGATTGTATTCTTGCGGCCGAGTTGCTGCAGTGCAACAAAACAATCGACAAGGAAAAGATTGAAACAACAGTACAAAAGGTAAAGGAACAATTTGTTAAAAATTAGATTTATTTAGGAATTTTACAGGAACCACACGGGGAAAAAACTGGGAAAATCCCATCCACGTGCAATATTGAATTTCAATGTTAATATAAAGATTTTGATATTTGAAATACAATCACAGTAAGCCCACATTGGTCTGATTACGCATGCTGGGACACAAAAATGATTTGACAGTAGCACAGTTGGTGCAAACGAACATTTAGAAAATGTTGTTCAATAGGAAGATAGGTCATGTTTCCTATACCAGCGGACAATAATGGTCACAAATTCGATCTCTGGTGTTAGGGAAACCAATAACTTATTCCTTGTGTGCTTTCACTGGTAAAAGAAAAACCCCTCCGAAAAACATCTTGTTGACTCAATATTTGAGCGAAAAGACAAGATAAACGAGATTATGTGAAGATGACTTTGGAATAAAGTCGAAATATCACATAATCTCGACTATCTTCCGTTTCCGCTTAAATATTTAGTCAAGAAGATGTTTTTCGGAGTGGTTTTTCTTTTATATTTCATCAAGTTGTCTGCTGGAAAAGTTTTCACTGGTCTTTTATGATTTGCAGTTGTCAGATTACGTTAGTAAACCTGACCCGAATGGTCGTCAAAGATCTTCGACATACCCTAAAGAGACTTTGGGGAACAATCAATCGAATTCAAAAGTCCCCCTGGAATCTTCATTCAAAGAAGAGAGCGTTGCCAAGCAACCAAAATTATTAGGAGCATTGGAGGGAAAATGTGACACGCGCAATAAAAGAGACGATAACATCGCGTTACTTCAGGAGAATGAGGCTAAGCGATTGGTGTCAAAGGAAGAAATGACCGTACCGGAAAATGTACCGTCGGTACAAAACGACCGGTTACCTAGACTGGATAACAAAGGTTACATCAAAGTGGACGACAGCTGTGGCAAGGAAAAATCGTTTATTGAAAAATTAAGCGATAAATCTTCGTCAAAAAGGAAGGGAGATAAAAAACCAGGGCGTCATGAAGGTGTACCATTGATAGATGAAGAGTTATCCATGTCCGGGATAGATAATTTAATTCAAGGGAAATCAGTCCTAGAAGGCAATAAAATAAGTGGGGAAGAAGGATCGTTTAAAGAAGCAGACAGAGTCATAAAGAAAGATTCACCAGGAGTAGAACACCGAACACCTCTGATAAAAGGTAATCGTCAAGCGAGCAAAGAAACAACACCACTGATAAAGGATGGTTTACCTGACAACATTTCTCAAACAGAATCACAGTCACAAAGTGAAAAACTGAACAATGCTGTCGGGGTTGATGGTACACCAACAACCGAAAAGGCTTGGTTATACCAGGAGTTTAAAGCTACCATAAATGATGGTACACAAATGGTAGAAAACGAAAAGTTATTGCAAGATGAAAATATGATTAGAAGGCACGAGGCGTCAATGGACGAGTCTGCATCAGGGGTCATACAATTGGTTGGGGACGAAACGTCATCAGCTTGTGACAAAAGTGATGCAACGTCATTAGCTGATACCAAATTGAAGAAAGAGACCATGGAAAAAAGTAATCAATTAACTGGACAAATCGTAGGTAGGTTTCTTAAAGTGTATATGAAACGAAAATTATTGTATTACCTGAAAGATCTCTGAAAATGATTTTGTAAGTTATTTTACAGTTTTTCGTTTACTTCCTTCGTTGTTGAGATATTTCAATTACTTTACGACGTGCACGGTTTTTAGGTCACACATTTATGTATGATGTGACACAGAGGGTTCAATATAATAAATTTTACCATACTTGGACGACTTCTAAAGACCTGATGTGTTTTACTAGAACAACACCATATTAGCACACAGACTTTCAAAAGATTTAACTCGATGAAGATATTTAACTTTTTGTCACATTATGCATAAATGTGTGACGTAAAAACCGCGCACGTCGTAAACAAACTGAAATATCTCAACAACGAAGGAAGTAAACGAAAAACTGTAAAATAACTTACAAAATCATTTTAAGATAACACAATAATAATTTTCGTTTCATATACACTTTAAGTAGCCAGTTACGGCCGACATATCCGAAGTCCATAAGGAATCCACAATTTTAAAACAATGTATTTGCGCAAACTATGTAACTATGTGCATATTCTACACTGTACGTACAATATCTCACAATGTTTCTATTTACATAGATAATTCATTGACAGAAGAAAATGTTTCGCCAGATGACGACGACACAAGAAAAGACAAAGAGACAGAGAAAGAGTCATTCATTGCAGAAAACACTCCATTAGTATAATTTCGACATTATATGTAATCAAGAGTTATATATTTTAACATATCTCACAATCAAACCACTTCACACGACGATTACACTACAATGTTATAATTACGTATTTTGACAAAGGCTTTTTACTTAGCTAACTTTAAAAGTTAAAAAAAGCAATTCGATACACGGTGTTTTTCCGCTTTTTTGGCAACAATGTGATATGGAGTAAATTAGGTCGCGTCTTTCAGAATCCCGAAAAATAATGAGATGATCGCAATAAAAATTACAAATTATTTAATAATTTAAAAGTAAGTTTAAATAAAGCAAAAAATGTTAAGCCGGCATGAAAGACGTTATTAAAATATTCTATTTAAATAATGTTTGAATCTTTACATTTTTAAGGAACTTTTACCTTAACTGAAAAAGTAATTAAATGGCTGTCGGTTATTCTTGGAATGAATGTTTGTTACATTATCTTTTATTTTTCGGAACTTTCAACACAATTTAGGCAAGTTACAAATTATTGAGGTTCTTCCATACAACTCTTTATTTATTACAAAATGCTGCCACGTTTTTGTTATAAAAATATTTGCATAACAATTAAAGAACTACTTATTTATGGCATATTTAAACATAATATCACAACCAATAAAAAGCGCTCCTGCCACGATATCAGCCAATCACAGTTCGTGATTTTCCCGCGCTTACGACTTAATGCGGTTATCTATGTAAGGCAACAACGCCGTTCCAATCACAGCTAGCCAGTAGACCAGGTTTACAAGGTGACCAGGCGACATCCATACATGGTTGAGAGTGGGAAGGAAATGTCTTCAGAAGTTTAGATGTCCGATAATTGTAAATAGGTAGACAACCATCAGCAGAACCACTGGCAACTAACGAACCATCTCCACTGATGTCAAAACCAATGTGGTAACCAGAAACCTGTGGTTTTAAGTTTAAATATTTAAAAAATGCTCAATTGAAAGCTAGTCGCTGACCTGACTGTTCTTTTTATATTTAAATGTATGAACAAAGCCATGCATAAAACATTGGAGGAGCTTATCACAAGAGTTGGTACGGTAGAACTTATGTTATGTAAACAAAAGATGTCTATCAATGTCTGTCTGTCTGTCTGTCTGTGTCTGTTTGAAAGTTTTCTCCAGAAATTACTAACTTGGTGTCCTTCAAATCTTTTATACTTATTCAATTTATAAGGTGATTTCTGTGAAAATACAGCTATGTAGCCAGCGTTGCATTGAGCCAAAAATACATTATCAATTGGATGAAGCTGTAAGCTTGTGCAGGTATAGGCTTCCTAAAAAAACAAATATTAGTATAGTAAAAAAGAAAAAAGAAAAGAGAAAACAGGTTAAAAAAAATAGGTTACTTTGATTAGATAATAGGTTACTAATATTTTGTTTAAAGCAAGTAGGTGGAAATCAAAAGGCAAATAGACAGGCACTGTAGGTAACTATTAAGGAAGCAAGTAGAGGTAAGATTAGGCAATAATGATTTAATTTGCCTGAGAATGATGTCTAACAGTGTACCTGTCTAACAGTGTACTGTACCTGTCTAACAGCGTACCTGTCTAACAGCGTACCTGTCTAACAGTGCACCTGTCTAACAGTGTACCTGTCTAAGAGTGAACCAAAAAAGAAACACTCATTACATTTCAATAAACCAATCATAACGCCTGGTTTTCATATATCGTAATTCGTCGGCAATCATTGGCAATGTATTGTTCTTCCAATTGTTCAAAATCATTGAAGAGTTCAATGATTTTGAACAATAGGGAAAACAATACATCGCTAATGATCGCAGACGAATTGCGATATATGAAAACCAGCCCTGAGCCAAAACAGCTTAGTACACCAAAAGTACAATGTTAAATGCATGAAAGGTATTGTGAAATACCTGAAAAACTTGGTTAGACAAAATAGTTGATGTTTTAAAATCCCAAATCATGATTCCTTTATCTGTTGAATTTCTTTTTAGTACTTCAGCTGCAGAGATAAAACTTTCACCATTAGGATAAAAAATCAAATCCTGTACCTGACCAAAAAAGGACTTGTATGTAGTGACAACCTAGATGGTGAAAGAAGAACTAAAATTTTATCATTTATTAGTCTCTGCTTATAATTTACTATATGCTTGTGCTGCTTCAAGGTTCTATAGAAATCCAAAGTGGTAATTTTAGGTTACTGTACTTTATTTTGTGATAACACGGATTAAGAGTCAGAAAAATGGATATGTATTTTGCAATACATCATTTTAAGGCCGGTTATTACTTTGGCAAAACTATATATCTCAAAAGGCTTACGGATTGTGTTCTGATATCCCAAGCAAAAATACCGTCATTAGCAGTTCCAGACAAGAATACATTGTGGTTAGAAGGATGATACTGTACAGATGTAACAAATGATTTGTGCTTTAGTTCAATGATTTGTTTCCCTTAAAATAGAAAAAATCTTTGTTAATTTTCTTCAACCCAAATGTTATTTCGCATTATTACTAACACTGACCTATCTAATAAAAGAAAGCTTTGGTGTAAAAATTGTACCTAAATTAACATCAGTGACCCTTGCCATTTTATCATAACCACCACTCAAGACTTGTAAACCATCATAGCTCCATTTGACATCTTTCACAGCTTGACTGTGGTTCCTAATTTCATAAACACAACATGGTGCAGTCTGAACATTCCATATTTTAACACTTGAGTCCATTGACCCTGATAACAAAAAGTCACAGAAAGTAGGATTCCATGAAATTCGATTGACACATCCCTGGTGAGCTTCAAAATCGGTAACTTGATTCCTTGGTAGTCTTTGATGTAAGTTTACCTGCTTGGTATATACTTCAGCTTTTTGAAACATTTCCGAAAGTTTGAAAGGTGATTGAAGAGCTTGTGGTTCTATGTTGGAGCCAGGTTTGTTCAACAACTTTGCCTGCTTTGATTTTGGTATGTATGGTTTAAAAGCATTCTTAGTTGAAACCATGTTTGATTCTGCTCTATCTCTTTTCAGGTTTGTTGAGGTATTTTTCACAAAGTGATCCCTACTTGATGATGTTGATCTGTCTTCATGCCTATGATCAATTGATGGTGTCTGGTCTGGAAGTTGTGATTGCTTTTGTGCGGTTCCCTTTATATAGGTTGGATTGCAATAACTTAATGATACTTGCACTTTTGTTTTTTCTACCTTGGTCAGCTTTTGTTTGCTATCCACTGACACTGCCTCATTTTCTGAATCAGAACTTGAATATGAAGTAATATAATTCATTATTGTATATAATAAAACAATAGTATTAAGACAATATGAAAATATATTCCATGTTGTCCTTTTTAAGACACTTTATAGTCTTTATATAAACTATAAATTGATATAAAAAGAAACAAACAGGAAAAATATCCCACAATGTTTCACTGAGAAGTAAGTATATAAAAACATTGTTCACTTGGTGCACTTGAGAGTGAGCAGGAGTGAGACACTAGGAATGGAACAGGGTTGCCTACCAAAGTCTGATGGCCAAAATCCGGGGGTACATAAAATTGAGCCCGTGATAACCGCATTTCAGCGGCCTCTTGGTCTAAATTGTGCGAGTTACTGAAAGCGCGTACTTGGTGTGTATTCCAAAAAGAACGCAAATTTCCAGTAATTTTTACGAAAATAACTTGTTTTCGTCATGCGAAAACCTAAACAAAAACTCGAGCAAAAACTGGAAATACCAGAGATTTTTGTAACTCAACTAGAAGGTAAAATAGATAATAATATAATAATAGATAATAAAATATGTGACAGTATGAGTATCAGCATGTGGGATATGTTTACCAAATATATGAATTAAATTTGAATTCAATGAGATATATCAATTTGTATATAACTTTAAATTATTTCATATATAAACCTAGAGCTTGGTAAGAAAGCTGGTTCCACTGTTGCTGAGTATTTGTTAAAAACATTGGAGGAAAAAGATGGCACAAAACAAACTGCAAACTTAAAACAGGTTCAACTGAATTATTTGTATTTTGAAGTTCAAACTAGTCCAATAAGCTACACACGTAAAATTGCCCAAGTTGCAACAAGCTTGTTATCAGCTTGCCAAAAGTCGCAGTGACAAGCCGCATGCGAAATGCGCTCGCATGCCTTGTTCCAGACTTGTTGACAAATTGCAGCAATTTGTTATCATGTTGTTAACAAGTTGTTTAATCCTGCAACCTTGTTACAAGTTGTTGTAACAAGTTGATATCATACTGCAGCCATCAACTTGTTAACAACTTGATATCCACAAGCCTGTAACAACTTGATGAACTAACAACCTTGTTACAACTTGATAACTAGCTTGCGTCAATCTTGTTCCGAACACATCCTGCTGCGGCTTGTGAGATTTCTTGGTGTGTATGTATATGGTACCATGCAAAATAGTAGCGCATTTGCTCATAATAGTGAATTTGTTGTTTCTTTGTTGATTTTTTATATATTATTTTAAGGCTATTGATAACATAAAGAAATCCTTGCTTTTTGATGAAAATGATGGGAGTACACTAGCAACCATTGTTCAGGTTTTGAGCTACATTTTTATGGATTGTGATGGCAAAAATCCATGCCGAAGAACAATTGCAAGGTTTGAAGTTTTAGGATACAGTATATATTAGTAACTAAAAATGTGCAATACAAAATCTGGACCTGTCGATTATATGATGATGACACCATTTGATTTGGAAAATTGTAGTTTGAAACCAGCTATAGACTTACTGTATTCCTGTAGTATCAGTACAATTTACTGGTATTCTTCTTGCAGTTTCTTTCAAACTCAAAATGATGCAATGTGGCATGTTTTGCTGGAATATATGAGCAAAGCTTTATTGAACACTTTGAAAGAGACTATGACTAAAACTGAAAAGGTGAACTGTAATACTGTATTTTGTGTTTTCTATAAATGTATATTTGTGTATTGTACTTATGTTTATTTTTACATGTCTGTATATTTGTCAATCTGTCTGAAAAGTTAATGAATGATAAGAGATGTGTTTAGCTGGGTCCAATTATATGCAGGGTGGAGGACTATACATAATAGACTGTGATAAGCCATTTTCTATTTTAACCATTGACATATTTTTGCCATTATTTGCTTGCCCACTTTGTCTCCCTGTCTGTCTGTCTGTTTGTCTGCCTGTCAGCCTGTCTGTCTGTCTGTCTGTTTGTTTGTCTGTCTGTTCATCTGTCTATTTGTCTGTCCATCTGTCTGTCTGTTTGTACTGTATAAGCCATATTCTATATCTCTATGTGTTTGATGTTTCTATCTATAAATAAATATATATTTAAAAAGGCACATACATATTTTAAGAAATATAAATTTTTATTCCTAAACAAATTATCATACACCTTTTAACCAGGGGAGTAATGATGTCAACTTTAGGAAGCATGTGGATACCATCTGTTCTTTGCTGGAAAACTTTTCAATGGGTGAGTTAACACTACTAATAACTTGATTTTAATACATTGTACTTAAATTTAAAATTACCACCCTATTTAATAATTCTTTTGGAAGAAAACAGATGCAGTAAAGTAATCTATTTTTTATGATTCTCAAATAAATGAATACAATATAATTTTAATGATTTACTTATATTCACTTAAAAAAATGTCATGGCCTATGCCTTCAATGCCCCCTGTACTTATCATCACCACTGCCAGGATAATACCGGTAATTCAAAAGGAATTAAATAGTTGATATTGCTACTTACATTTTCTCAAATATTTCTATTTATTTTATTTAGGTGAAAAATGTGTTTCAATAAATCTTATTACTGGTAAATTTTAAAATATTGTTTTTCATATGTAGTAGATATTGTATTACAGCTGTAGTTTCATTTAAGGGTAATAATAAAATATTGTTTTTCATATGTAGTATTGTATTGTAGCTGTAGTTTCATTTAATAAATACAAAGACATGCTATATATTTTGTAGTTCTTGAATTTTTGGCAATGTCACTTGAGTATCAAATTACTACAGAAAGGTAAGCTTGCTGTTAATTATACAGTGTAATACAATCTTAGTCATATATTGCCGCCATTTTTCAAGCACCAAAACAGTGAATAAAAAGAAATCTTTAGCTTGAATGCATCATGGTTTTGGTCGCAAATGACCATTTTAAAGATTTTAGTCTGGCTAATACCAGATGATTTTACTCATCAGGGTTCAAATTAAATTGGAGAAAATAGTTTGTGATTTTTCAACCCAATCATATGCTCAATTAGTGCTTTTCAATTCAGAAAACAGGTTCAACTGAAAATTTTTTAACCTTGGAATTTTGGTCTTGTTTGCTGTGAGACTGAATAAACTTTAGACAGGCTAATGTTGCTTAGTTAACATTGCTTCAGTACGAACCTTTTCTGTTGATAAGTGAAATAGTTTAGCGTTAAACAGAATAAAATACTAAAGTGAAATCAGCAGTCTGATGCCATGTTATCAGTGTGTTGAGAGGGTCTTTAAAATAATTTTGTATGAACTGAAGTCTTGTAGGTACACCTGCCCTGCAAACTGTGGCAATGTTGGATTGTTTGGTGACAATCAAAGCTGTCATGAGTGTAATTCAGAAATGTACTAATCAAGAAAGTCAAATATTTCATGATCATAAATTTGTCATGTTAAATCAAAGATTTGTCAAAGTTATTGTGAAAATTCTTAAAAATGGTAAGACCGTGTTTTTTTCTGCTTATACTTGGATGATTAGACAGACAGACAGACAGACAGACAGAATTACCAAATATGTACTTTGTTTTATTTTTGCCAGATGCCTTTTTCCCAGATTGTCGAAGTGCAGCCGGAATGGCATTCCCATTATTGATAAGAACAGTAACTACAAGAGAGACAATGATTCCAGTTGTAAGTGAATTCAGTAATTTGCCAGTTAATTGTGTCAAGATTATTTATTGATATTAATATTAATTATTAATTTTAATTTGTTATTATTTATTAATTTTATTAATTATTATTTATAAATTATTATTTATTGGGATTATTTCACGATTTATGCCATCATTTTGTTGCCGCTAAATTTAAAAACATGTGAAAAGTTTTGCACACACTTTTGGCAGTTAACCACCTTTTCACTGTTTGATATTCTATTGTATTTACTGTAATACTCCATACACAACACCTCAGCATTTTGCAGACTATCCATCTTGGTCATTGTTTTACTTTTATTCCCAGATTGTGTCATTATTTTTCTCGTCATATATAAGACAGCCATTTTCTCAGCCAACACTTATTTCATCTCACTGGATGTTCACTTTTGTCAATGAGAAATCCATTAAAGGTAGGTATGTTGTACATTTTTTGTTCGGGACAAATCAAAGTGCAAGATTTTTCCGTTTAAACACGTTACTGATGACACTGAAAAAATATTAATTATATTGAATTTCAAAAATTTGTTTTTTAGATATGCCTGGATTTTCTTTTCTCAGTATTTGTCGTGGTGTAATGGCTATGGTAACAAAGGATATGCTTGTTGCTAAACAAAATGTTAGTTTAATTTTTGGATTTCATTTAACTCCGATACGGCTGCACTGCCCAATAAACCCTAATTTAACCTGTCGTTAAAAAGGACCAGGGCATACCTACATGGCGGCGCCCGTAGTCTGCCATATTGGCTTCAAAATATTGGCACGAGTTATCGTTCCAGTCTCTTATAGAGTTCACTGGTCGTTACCGCGAGCTTTCACCAACCTCGTTCCCAGGCTCTCTTCTCTGATGCTCCTACGAGGTAGGAGCGTCAGAGAAGAGAGCCTGGGAACGAGGTTGAGCTTTCACCTGATCGAGTAAAATTGTGTAGTGTTAGACGGAGTAAAATGTTTTTGAGTGGGCGGTTACAACCAGTGTGACCGTAAACAAATAAAGAGAAATAAGATACTCTCAAGCTGTAATCTCTTTTTTCGCCGCAGTTACTCGCAATAGCGTAGCCAGCCCGACCATGTAGTTCTGCTATGTAAATATTTCCATGTTCAACAACCGTAAAAACAACGAATTACTAAAGAAATGAATAATGGTAATGATTTGAAATTTGTATAGCAGGACCAACCTTGCGGGCTGCATGCTTCGCCACTGGTTACTCGTGTTGTATTATGTTACACTGTACTTACCATTTTGTGAGTTTTCAACTTTTTACGATCTTTTTTATCTTTGGAGAATGATTCTGCAATCTCTTTGTGCAATTATTGTTCCTTCCACTTTTCTTCCTTTGTTATTTAGTTTATTTCCAACAGTGTTTCAAATGATTACACTGGAACACTACTCCTTGACGTTCTTTTTCCAGAAATAACAGCATTATGTACAAAGTAAGTCACTAATAATTATTAGGATTGAGAAATTTACTTGATAGTTGTTTATTCGTTGATGGATGGCGAGTAACGACAAACCGCATTTTTTTTAAAATGTTTTCTTATAAAAATACGAATAAATTATTAAAAAAAGTGTGGAATATGATTTTCTGCCTTTATCTTTCTACTAAAACAAATACTTAGTTGATGTGTGCAAAAACTATATCAGCTGATAGTTGATGTGCGCAAAGCGCAAATCAACAATAGTTGATTTGCGCACATCAACTATCAGCTGATATAGTTTACTGCTTTTAGAGGAATTGCTCAGGCACTTCGTCCGTTTCTTCATCCTGCAAATTGTCAACCGCTTGCCTTTTAAAAGCCGCGTCAACTCTCACAAAAAATTGAACAATTTTAAAGTTAATGAGAGCTGGCGGCCAAACGTAAGAGTTTTAACTCTGATCAACATCTCCGTTTGACCGGTGTTTGAGAATGTGTTAGTGATTATTCATTCCTTTCTTGTGGTTCTTGCTCTTTGATAGGTGTAATGGTGTGGCGAGTTCATTCGATAATCCCAGTCAAACCCAATTATTTAATACAAAAGTCAGCCATTCACTCAGTTTCATCCGTCACTATAAACGTTTCCTGTATGACTTTTATTGATTCTTATGATAATCTGGTTGTTTAGACTTAAAGATTCAAACTCCGTGATTGCTTTTCGTGCCCTTGCAAACTGGACATCCCTGGCCAGGTAAGGAAAAAAGTTTTCTTTCCTAGCAACCTATAGAAGATGGTTGAGCTGGCCACTTTAAGTCACTGTTAACTGTTTTGAATATTGAAATAATCACTGTTCTTGTTTGATTTCCTTCTGATTTTCTAGTCTTTCAATAACATATATGTATTTACATTGTATTTGTTGACCACTGACTAATAACATTTCGGGACATTTTAGAGAAGCAGTTTGCAGTTCTTTTGTTGACGACAGTTTTAAATCACGTTTGTGTGGAAGTTCACCAATAGCTCAAAAATTACTAAATTTTGTCTGGAATTATTGGGATCACCCTTTAGAGGTAGGTTTGTCACTTTTTAGACAACGTATAAACATTCATATAATTGTGTACCAAATGTTGCTCAACAATTACTACGTTTTCACTATAAACTAGCTTTGCGTGGCTGTCATGCAGAAATTATGGCTCGGACGTACGAGCGAAGTCTTGTAGGGGAGGGGAGCCTGACATAAATTGACTAAATGATATGACGTCATTGTATTACGTCACTGTGATGATGTCATGTCCATTAATGAAACAAAGAGTAATTACACCCCCCCATCACCCCCATTGGGCCATGCGCTCTTGGGGAAAATCTCATGATGTGACGTCAGATTAAATCTCATTGATATGACATCATTGTATACGTCATGATATGACGTCATTACATCATGATATGACGTCATTGTATTCATTCATTCATTGTATCCATCACCCCCATTGGCCATGCGCTCTTGGGGAATATCTCATTTACTTGCACATCCGGTTTAGGTCGCTGTCCTATGTCGGCAAAGCTTGTTCTCACTGCTAGTTCAAGCAATATAGGCCTGGAACTAGCAAGAGAATATCATTTATATCACTTATATCTTTGCTATTCCTTAATGAAACTTGCCGAAATTTAGTAATTGTGTTTGATTTAGTTGTTTTAATCGAGAAATGGATTTCTATTTGACAACAAGTCCTTTTCCGTGTTTTCAGATCATCGAGCAGCCATGCAAACGCACTAACAGACACAGCAGACATTTCCTGATCAATTTAACACTTTGTTTTTCCTGAATGTAAAAGAACTCGTGCACTATGGTGTGCTTAGTGCACATGTGTATATAGTTGCGCTTGCAATGTTGGTGAACGAATCTTTGTTCTGTGAATCGAATGTTTGCATTAACAATTACGGTGTTAGGCAACCTCTGTAACTTTATTTTATTATTTAGACGATGCGTTATCACACACGAGAAATATTTAACAATGTTGTCAAGACACACGTCACGCTTTCACTCAATAGTGGTGGTTAGTATGACAACAGATATTTGATAATATGTTTTATGTGGTCCTCATCTAAAGGTTGACCAAGGTCTCGTCAACCCATCTGCTGGCTTTTCCCCAAAAATATACCAAAATCTGATCAACTTGGCTAACATCAGACGATTTTATTTGTCAAAGAAAAATATTGCGCCGACAATTGACGAAAATGTATATATTGGTTCTTTGTAAAATTCTTATTTAGCTAACAAACAGTATAATTGAAGAATACTACATATATATTTTAATTATAATACAGCAATACATGTTATAACAATATAAACTAACAACCTTGTCTTGACCTGTTAACAGCTGTACGTTTGTTTCTGGTAGATGACTATTTTTTACTATTTTTCCCGTAGAGTCAATAGGTGATTTATTTATGGAAGAACTAACCAAGAAGCTCTGTCAGATGGACTGGTTTATTCGTGGTAAATATGGACCATTATGTTGTCTTGTGGATAATTTAGGAGCTCATGTTATCCTAGGACTTCATTCGTCAGTACCACAAGATCTCATGATGGTGATGTGTGATCAGTCAATTGTACCACACGTATGTTTATATTTTAATGAACTGGACCAAGCCAAACATCAAGCCTGTTTCCGTATAATTGTCCCTGTCGTAAAAAAGCGTAATTCTGCACTGCCTTGTTGATTTGCTAAAAAAAACTTGCTAAGGTTTTCCTGAACATTCAAGGGTCTCCTTAGCCAGTGCACAAACACTATACGAATAAAGTTTGAGAACATTCGTGCATTCTTCCTTGTATATATTAAATCCTGAGTTTTAGGGATTGATGTTAGACAATGACTATCACTGAAATCTTACACAAAATAATTGCCTTTGCGGATCTAACTTATGATGTCATTTTTCTTGATGGTGTAGTCATAATCAGTGCACATTATTGCTTGTGCATAAGTCCCTAAAACTTAGGATTTCATTTATAGAAGGGTCAAGCAGCCCGTACTCCTATCGAGGTCTGCAAACAGATCAGATGCCTCATGTTGCTAATCATGCCACCATTTAGCTTTTGGTCATTTTTTCAAGTATTTTTATAGTTGGGCGTAAGCCATAAGTAGTGTTTTGTTTTTGTTTCAGGCCATGGAATTTGCTGAGAAGATGTTTTTAAGTCACTATGAAAAATTGGTTAGAGAGACAGAGCAACATTTGGAGACATGGTTTAAGGTTTCTTCTAAATGCTGGTTGCAATTATGTAATGCCCTCTGTATAAAAGAGTTAGGAATTGTTTTCATGTTGGAACGAAATGGCGGAATACAATAAAAAAATTAACTGCCTATTTTGAACCAAAAACGACTGAATTCAAAGGATTTGTTAACAATACATGACCCAATTTTCTTGAGAGGGCTTAGGTTGTAAGTGCTTCGTAAAAATATTGATTTGTTTTGTTGTATAGGTGTGGGTTGTTCCTGGCTTACACTGTCTTTTGTCTGGCGATAAGTCCTCAAGAAAACATGTTACAGAGGTCGGTTTACTTTGAAAGGCATTGATGATCAACATTGTTTCTCCAGTTAAACATATTGTTTATTACCAGTGTCGTTTAACGTTTCTCATAATAATAAATTGTAGAAGTGAACGTACTATATATACAGCTACTTTTTTACTTACAGTATTACATTCCAAAACTATTGAAATGTTGTCCTCAATCATTACATTTGATGATACGTGAGTTACAGGAACCAGCGACATCCAGCAAAGGTTTGTGTTTTTATAGTTTTTTTATAGAAGAGTTGGGTTGGACATAGTGAAAGGGAATTGTATATTATAACAATTATAACAAGATTGTAACAATCTTATTTATGAGAAAACGTGTATTTTAGGAGGAAATGACCGGGGTAATGTCGGCGGCTTAGTGACTTGTCTAAAAACAGCCCGACATCTTGGATTATTGCCTCGAGTTGAACTGTTTAGTAGAAAGGAAGAGGAAAAAAATGTCCTTTGGCAAAATACCATATCTTTGGTGGTTCTGGAACAATCCCTGTGTCACTTGGATGATGAGGTAAGAAAATGTTTATAGCATTTCGAGGCTGGAAATGAGACGTAGGGAAACGGGTGTGATTATGTGGTAAAGAGGGACATCGGTATGCTTTCAGGATCATATCGAGATTTTAGGTGAGAGAAAAATAGAGGTAGAAATATATTGTCTACAACTAGATAAAACGAGCACTGGTACAAAAGTAGTTAGCTTGCTTTCTAATTTTTAATCCAGTTTTAACAGTTCAACGAAACGACGTTTTTCTCTCGGATCTCCGGTTTTCTCTATTGTCGAAAAATCAACAGTTGACATTTCTAGATCTTTTACTGTAGGAAATAGAATCGTATATAGTGTATAAACACATTGTGAACTTGAGCCAGTTTCGAAGAAGATCAAATAAATGAAGTATGTATTGCGTTAATAATGTATGACATGTAATTCGAAGCTTTTTTCCCTTATTCTTATGAATGGAGAATTGTATATACTATAGAGAAATATGCGAAACGTTTCGAGTTGAGGTTCTTCATCACAGCAACCTGAGAACATATAAAGTTACTCTAGGTAGGACAGTTTAGGTAGAAATAATAGAGCAATCCAGGTTAAATAAAGTTAGTTTGGTTCTTATTGGACATCTAGAGAGAATACTGGATATATAAAACTGATAAAGCAATCCAGTATAATTGAAGTTACTTTAGTCCTTACTGAAACTCTAGGCAGGACAGTCTTGGTAAAACTGACCTATAGTATAAATTTATTTAATGTAGTTTTCGCTTTAACATTATACCAAATTGATGAAGTTGTAAAACCATATTTATTTGGGTAAAAAACTCGCTGTCAGTCGGATACAAAATACAAAGTTTACCTGGGATTGGTAAGCATGCAATGCCTGGCATTGGTGATCATCAAGATTAGCTCATATATTATTTAACTTTTTGATGAAATTTAAAAATTTTACTGAAGATTAATGAAAACAACTTTGCTGTCTGGGAATTGCTTTTCGGCTTTTTCTAAACTATAACCTAAACAACGGGGTTTTAGTTTTTTACAGAATGCTTTCTTGTTTTTTAAATGTTTATCTGAAATTGTTGTTACCTGTAAATATTTTTAGAATGTGCATGTTTAAGTTTAAAGTATTTATTCACTCTCTTTTTTCAACTAATGTTTCCCGATATTCCCCTGAGAAATCGATTAAGTCTTAATCAACATCGTCATAACATTTACATGTGGTTGTAGTTGTAGAAGCTTCCAATTTTATCGATAATACAAGCCACATGATTATCAAGACACTTTTAATATTTCTAAATTTTAATAACGCAATTTCCTGTTGTATTAGCTGTTTAATGCTACTGGAGTGGATACTTTAACGACGTCACGCCGAAGTTTCTCCGACGGAACTACGTTATAGTACGATATATTAGATTTGGCGCGAAGAGTCAAACTTGCAGACGAAAAATCTTCAAAATTCTTTATAGTAAAACGTTTTCAAATAAAGAATTGTTTTTACATTTTACCGTTAATAACTTTGAGGTATGCCACAGTTCAAAACCATATCTTGTTTAGCAAGATTGTTATGTACATACATATGATGAGCAGGTGAACAGACAAAACCATACAATAACCGCGTTAGATAAGGAATGCTGGTATTTGTTGACGCAGATGTCGAATACAGACGGAGCCTGAAGCATACCGCATAATGAATGACGTAGACATGAACAAAAAAAAACAGTTTTGCAAAAAAAGAAATTGAGCCTGGTTCCAAGAGCAACGTATTTTTAGGTGAGCTTTCTCGACCCATATTTGTCCAGACTATCGCTAGTACAAGGACTATGGCTTGCTTGGATTCGATTTTTTAAGCCTGTATCGCTTAGTCATTTAGCGGCTTATTAAAGCTTCTTTCACCTTACTCTTTGAGCGTGTCTCTTTGTGCAGTCGTTCTGACTCCCTAAAGGTTTGTAGATGCCTAATTGTTTGAGCATATTGCTTAGTTTAATTTTAGTGGCTCAATATACCTTAATTATGATCACTCTCTTTTGATTGTATTATTGGAAATCAAGTTTCCCTCAACAGAAGTCAACTTTCAATCGATTATTTCTGCCAGAGGCGCTAAAAGTTCCCGCCTATGTTCGTTAAACTACACAGGGTGGTCTACTAGCCAAGTCTTTGCCCTCTTTCCACAGAGTCTTTGGAGGAGAATTTCTTTCAACAGTGGAACCGTTTGATTTATAATGGTAGTGATAAACAGGATAGAAAATATGGTAAAATTGCGGAAACTCAAGTGGTTACAGTTTATTACTGAAGAAAAGTTAACAAAAGTCAAAAAACCAATCAATTAGTGAGTTGTTTATGTATGGCAGGTGATCGGATGAAACCATAAAAAGGCCGCGTATAAGATATGGAAATTTGGTAAATTATTTGTTGAGAACATTGATTTGAAGAAACATTTAGTTTGGTGCCCATTTGTAATTTTTTTAATAATTTTTTTGTAAAGTTACTATGAGTTTCATGTTGGAAAGGGCTGGAACTAGCAAGATAATTTCGTACCTCCGTAATTCCCTACCTTATTTTGTACCTAAAACAGTATTTGAAGAATGGTATTTTTGTCAAATCTTATCAAACTGTAGTAAACGAGCAATACTTGTGTTTACTGGGTTTTTTTCTTTTTTTCTTATTCATTTGGCATGATTTTTGAGGCACTTAATGATGAATGAAGCATTTAGCATTTTATTAAACATGTGTTACTCCTTGACATTTGTGGTGGAAGTTACCAATAAATAAATTAATAAAAATAAATTAAAGTGATGAAGTTTTCGACAAATTCGACTTGAGGCGCTCTTGACAAAGTGGAGGCTCACGTCACGGCACCGGACTAAACAAAAACCAACTTGCAAACATTTTTCGATGACTTCAAGTCTGTCAGCCATATCACGACAGCAATAACCACAACAGCAACCACAAAGTAATAATTTATTAAGGTTCATTAATGGATTTTTAAGATTATAACCAGCTTGCTATTTGGTAAACAAATTTTACAAAGTGAACGATATTAAAAAAGCGAGTGTTTTGATGCATGGTTGTGATGTTTGTGAGTTTTCGGTGGAAATACATTGTTGACTGTGCTGTACGTATATGTGTATGCAGGTAGGTAGGTGGGTAGGTAGGTAGGTAGGGGGTAGGTAGGAAGGTAGGTAGGTAGGTGGGTAGGTAAGTAGGTAGGTAGGTAGGTAGGTAGGTAGGTAGGTAGGTAGGTAGGTAAGTAAGTAAGTAGGTAGGTAGAGA
>JAOBAZ010257616.1:0-15726 GCA_026546875.1 Pteroeides caledonicum
TGCGATATGCGCGAGGACACTAACTTCAAAGGTTCCGACTTGAGTTGCCCTTCTGTTTATTTCCTATTCTGTGCCAAGAGGTGTAAACAAACAGCCTTAGGGTAAGGTTTCTCTCGCTGCATGCTTAATCGTCGCCAACTATTCCGGTCGTATGCCTGTCGTAGTTTGTTTTTTCTTAATCTTTTAAAATCATTTCCAATCTTTATAATACTCACTAACATTTGTATTTTGCAAGTTTGTGCAATTTAAATTTGTTAATGTCAGAGAATGCTAACTAAATGTAGTCTTGAGCTTGTAAAATGATTTAAAATTGTGGTTGTGCCAGTTGAACACCATGCCTGGGTTTTGTGTCTGTGTAGCTGCACAGCTCATTCCATAAAAAGTTTCAAATTCAAATTTAAAGTCATGTTCAGTGAAAAGTTTCTGAATTTTATCAGTTGCGTAGCCAGCCCGAGAATTTAGTCATGCTATGAAATATTTCCATGTTTAACAACCGTAAAAACAATGAGTTTCTAAAGAAATGAATAATGGTAATGATTTGAAATTTGCATAGCATGACCAACCTTGCAGGCTGGCTACGCCTCTGAATTTCATTAAACTTTAAGCCACGTTTAAAGAGCTACCTAAATGTTGGGAAATTACGATGTGTTAACCGCGCTTAAACATTCTTAAACTTGCTTAAGCATTTGTTTAACGAGGTATGTTAGATTATTTTGTGGTCGAACCAACCCTGGTTTAAAAGTGTGGAGGCAACGTTTCAACAATTTCATAAACCAAGATTAAATAGAATGCTATTGAAGGTACTAGTTGTCCGAACGTCACAACTAAAGGCCGGAATAAACTAGGCAACTTGTCGCATGCGATTTGCGTTTTGGTGTATGCAATTGAGCTAAACACCGAGTCAATAGCAATTACTGTGATATGATATGATTAGTTGAACAAGATCCCATTAACGTTCCCAAATTGATTCCATACACCAAAATGACAATCCATTGCCACAAGTTACCTGGTGTGTTTCGGCCTTAAAGCAACAGCAACGTTCTATTTTTCACCATAACAAGCATGAACGTAATATCTATTAAATTTAATAGAAACTAATGACTGAAATCCAACTGGAGTTTTAAACGTCGTTTGTGGCTCTGTTTACCACTGCAAATTGCATGATTTACGTTCTGCTTAATTAGATGCTATTCCAAAACGCGCCAAGTTATACTCACGGTGACAGCGAAAGAACGTTAAGTAGAGGGGGCTATAATCATATATTCACGTACACATACCGTAAAAACAAAAGAAAGTTTTTAGCTTTCAAAAGAAACCAGTAAAGCAGAACAAAAAATATCGTTCTTGACCCAGCACAGTAGCTCAACACAGAAGTGGAACAATTTATATGAGACTAAATGAAACTCTCACATTTTTCCGCAACAAGCTATGTTAAATTGATAATGATGACAGTAGACCACAAGTTTACCTTCCAGTCTTATATCAAATTCATTTAAGTCGTTGTCGACACCCTACCATCTTTAATTTTAAAGAGCCGTTTACTTATTTGTTTACAGTTTTGTGCAATTTTCATGACTTGGAAAGAATGATCGAATACTTTCTCCAGTAAATAAACTCAGAACAATCGACATGCCAAATAAGCTTTTCACTTTTATTTAAAAAAACTTTATTTTTATAACTTTATGTTTCGGCTATCGTGTAGTCATCATGATCATGACTACACGATGGTCGAAACGTAGAATAACGTTTTCCAAAATGAAAGGCTTATTGGAGTGTCCATTGTTTTGTATTTTCTAAAAATGCTCACAGTGGTGATCATAAATAAATTCAATAGCTTGGGAAAAAAGTAGAAAAATCGCATCAAAAATCGCTGTGTGAACGGGTCTTAAGGATTCTACGGCGTTTTAGAACGTCTAAATGATGTCAAAACAATGTCCCGGCGACGTGCTTAAAACTTTGTAGTTACGTCACATGACATACTTGAGTTATCACGTCATCAAAAGGTCTTGGGAACGTTCTCACGACGTCGTGGTGATGTTCACGTCGCTTCATGACATTTTCGCGTTCAAAACGTCGTGGGAACGTTGTAGTTACGTCTTTCACAACGTCCCCACAACGCGCCCTGCTGTCCAGAAAATTACGTTGGCGCGATGCTTTCTCGCCATGTTTAGAGATCTTAAAGCCTGATTGCCACTAGGCGAAATCTTTCGCGCAAAGCGAATTTTTCTTCTGTCTTTTAAAGTTTCAAGCAGAACTAATCGAAATCCTATGAAATTTCAACAATAAAAAATGCTAAAAAATTTCGCCTAGTTGAAATCAGGTCTAACCCGCAACGGTGTGGCGAGGTAAATTTGTTAGCTGCCCTTCTGCATATGTACATATTATACAATAAAATATTTTGTACTATAGGCACTTTAAATATCCGCTTTAGATGGATGGCATAGTTTGTGTAACTAAATAGGTAATTGAAAATGAAAAAAATCGGAATCACGTTTTTGTGATTCTGATTTGCTGTTGTCATCATTCAGCCACCGGAGCTGGAGTGGGGTTTTATACTACAGGGTGTATCAAAAAAAAGGCACCCACTAAATATTCATGAATGTTTGCTTAGTTTGAACAACAAAAGGTTTATATTGATTTCGGATTTGAACCACTGGTTTTAATTACCGGGTTGAACGTCGAGTTATTATGGTGGCGAGCTTCATCGCATTGGTATTTTTTTCGACTGATTTCGACTGTATTTTGAGTCTAACTTGTGCACTGCAAAACTAGACGATCTACTTGGTTTTAGGATGCAATTTGGCTCCATTTAAACATCGAGTGTATATGCAGTCGAACGACAACCAGAACAAAGAGCATTGCGCATCGTTCGGATGGGACCTTTCAAGCTAATGATTTCAAATTCCAGTGTTCAAAAACCTTTTGTGGTTCAAGATAAACGAATGTTCTTGCATATTAAGTGGTTGCGTTTTTTTAATACACCCTGTATAGAAAATAATGGCGACAAAAACTTTTATTGTCTCAAGTGCAAGAACTTTTTACTAGAACAGTTTTGCCACAAACAGTTTTGTCTCTCCGTTTCTAAGATTTTTCAATTGATGCTTAGTCGGCTTTACGGATTTTACCGACATAGGAATGTTAGCACTAAATCATAAATAAGATACCCTAATAAACAAAGTTACAGTGTACATACGGGAAACATTTTTTCAAGATGGCGGACTAAAAGAATTTCAGTTGTAGAGATCTTAAGGATTATCAAGATCTTAAGATATAACAGAACTGTAAAATAAGTTGTTTAGTGATGTGAAAATATCTTACAGGCTATACACAATTGTGCTGCTATTTTCCTTTTAATTCAAGAAGTATAATTTTCGTCAGGACACCGATCACTGTACTGGTGTACTGTTTTTTTTATTGATTTTTTTTATAAAAAGGTGTATCAATAATTGTCCCAAAAGAACAACTTCCTCTAACTCGGACATCTCTACAAATCAGATATCTTTTGAAGCCAAGAGTAAAGGTATTCTGGTATATTTAGAAGTTCATATCAGGCTGATGTTTTTTCGTCTCACCTTGAAATTGTTTGGGCACACAAATATCGAGTTGAAATTAAACACAATATTATTATTTAGCTGGTTTCATGGTTTAGACGTTTTTAATAAAGTGTCAAAATTTCACAAATGTTGGTTATTACAGAAACGTGTGCCCCTAAAAAACGTTTATTGCGCATAGCTGACTAAATTCTTCATTCATTCGAGAGTGAGCACATGAAAACATTTAGGCGAAGAATGAGCACAAAGACAAAGAGATTTAATAAGAACTTTCCAAATATGGTCTTAACGGCGCGCAATAACTGCACGCGACAACTTCAATAAGCAATATTTTTTGTGAAACTTTGGCCGTCTATTAAGAATCTTTCATTAAGCAGCATCGCATTTTTTGCTTGACATTTATTGTGCGGAAGCCGTTTCTAAATTAGACGGAAGAGAGCACCCTCGCAATATAAATATAATTTTGCAAATATTTTTCTCCAAAATATACCATAAGTCTTTAAACTACCCTTGGTTACAAATTATATCACACGTTCACTTGATTAATATCCGATTTAAAAAAGATTTTCCATTCAGGGCATTTTTTGATACATTCTGTCTTACAAAATTATATTAAGACTTCTCAATGAAACACCGTACTCTCAAAGGCCTTATGAGCCTTTCTCACTAAATAGTTCCTCATCCAACACTTTTTCATTTTGGCTACACAACGGTAATGAAAATGGTGAAATATTCTCTTTTTATTTATGTAATCGTTTTCTATGAATTGCTGTTTCCCTTGGTGTTCTTGACCAAGAGCGCATAAAAATAAATGTTGTGGAAAGAAGCTGAAAGTTTCAAAAGCCAATTTTTCATAGAAAAATATCCTTTGTTTTTACAAGAATGGACTGAGCATTTAACAGTGATCGATTATGAACGAACACTTCGCAAAATCATTCAGTAGCAACGTATTCAATTTTATTGTTCAAAGCGTTAAAACACTGTCGTTTTTTTTGTACTTGTACCTGTACTTGTTTAGTTTACCCTAATATCGACCTTTTTGATAATCCGCTCTGCTAATTACCGCCTCGTGCATTATTCAAAATTTCTTAGTGCAAACTTGACTCGTGTATTTACGAATAACGCAGGACGACCTACTTAAACCGTAAGTAACTGTGACACAATTTTTGATGACTTGAAAGCATAGGGGCCCGCCTTTTACATGTTTAAAAAGGTATACGTGACGAAACAACTAATGTCGTATTCTTGCAGTATATTTTTCTCTGTTCCTTTTTTTTTATGATTATAAAAAGATTCACCTGGGCTCGGTGTCTAGTCTTCAATTTCCAAGTTCAATTGGCTGCCTTGAAAAAATGTTAAGAGATTGACCAGACACGACAGTTTATCTACTATAAACATCCGTGTCGTGTATAAAAAATCCGTGTCTAATCTAGGCTCAAGTGTTCATCACACCTTCTATTAATTTCAGGCTAAACTGAGTGTGAAATGAATTTTTGGTGGGTCGCACGATTCTTTAGTCTTTTTTCAGCTCAAATGTTTAATTATAACTGTCATACCCTTTGTTCCTACCTGTATTGTACTTGACAACGGAGGGCACTTTGTGTAAGTAATCTTCATCGAATAATTACTTCTGATACGCCCCAGTTTAACACTCCTTTCAAAATTGAAACATCGTTATTTGGTCAAGCCAAAATTTTGGTTAACGCCCTACAACATACTGCTGTACGACGCCAATTGGGTTACAAGACCTTTTTATTGTAAATATGATAGCAACGTTGGAAACAGCGGAAACGTACGGGCTTTAACGAAAACGTCTGAAAAGAGTACACATTTGCAAAAAGAAAATATATTTTGTATAGAATTTTCGGTGAAGCTTCTACTGTAGGTACTGTATTTCTGTGTTATTTTATAATATTTAATGTGGTAAAATTTCCAAAGCAAATTTATGGGCTAGCTAGAATAGCTGAAAAGCTGTTACTTCGTATTAATTATTGCCCGCGGGTTAGTCAGTAACCAAAAAATGATTGAGCAGTTGAGTAATCGTTAATTAATACAACTATAGGCTCTAAATATGAGCTATCCTATCATGTGATTGGTTGGTGGAGATGTGGCTAGAATCTCTTGCTGGGCTGTTCAGTTGCAATCCGACAGAAAATGTTAAGCTGAACGGTATTATCACATACAGTAGTAAGTAAAGAGTACCTCTAAAAAGTCAAAAAGTGTGCCAGCTTTTTCTATATTTATCGTGGTTGTTCTGGAAAATTAATGTCATGCAAAAATCAAACCAAGTTAAGCGATGAAGGTGATGTGTTTTACTATTGCAAGCGCTTATCTAAATAAAAAGTGTCTGTATGTGTAATTGGCTTGATTTTAACAGATAGTTTCATTTGTTAAAGAAATTATGCTGTTTAACACACTAAATTGTGTATTGGTATGTTAAAATATGCTTACATAAATACAATTTTTTTCACACATTTTCCCGAGCGTCTTTATGTTTTTGTGTAAAATCCATCAGTTTCGACAGTTAAAAAACATACCGCAATCTTGTTTTAACTGTGCTACCGGGATATTCGCTAATATCCTATTTGAGGAGAAAGAATAAACCCGAAAAAATAGCTGTTATTTAGTGCTTGAGTATATAATAATTAACAATTAAGTGGAGGTGAAAAAAATTAATATGCAAATGAACGTGAAATGGAGGTGATATTCATATAAACAAAGGTAAAATGGAGGTGATACTTTGGATATTCCAAGCTAACGTAACCAAACAAGTTGCTTAAAAAGTAATTGTGAAGAACTTGAACAAAAGATATTTAACTTTCAGTTTTTAACTCACTGATGTCGTACAGGCTGATACCGACTGAGTTGAGCTCTGTCTCTAGTCGACAATCTCATATACGATTAGAGTTCGCGAAATAGTTGCTGAACGACCTCGTTGACACTGTTAAATGTATAAATTTGCTTTTAAAAGAGTTAAATCATTCTATGAATTTGCTTGCTTTTCTGAGTAATACAAAACGTTGCTGAAAAAAACATCACATGACATTGTCAAGGAGAAACGTTTTTCAGCAATTGGCTCCTACGAAAATGAGTGGAAGATTGGGTTTTGAATAACCAGCATTAAGAATGATTACTAAGTAACTCTTCTTAATCATAAACCAATCATTTTCTCATGATTACCCAGAACTCAGTCGTCCACTCACTGGATAATTATTGAATTCAATAATTGTTTTATTATACATTTTTTAGAAGTTATCGTTTTTCTTCGTCGGTAAACGTTGAAAACCGGGAATCGTCCATAATAATATTATATTGTTTCGGATAGACTTCCGTTTTTTCTCACCGGAAACTTGGCCAGTTTCCCGCCCTTAAGCGACACCGCTAGCGCAATCGCAAGCTGAGTTGTCTGTAGGTGATGTTGATTGTTAAATTTAACTGCGTGCGGTTAGCCAAGACGCGTGAAATGACTACAATGTATAATAATATAATTTAGTTGCACTTCCTGTAATGGATTGTTGCCCATAGCTTAAGAAAATTCAATAATGGCATGCAACATTTAGCAGCTGCAAAAAATACGGATTGGTTGATTTAAGTGTAGTTTATCCTATACAGCAGTGCAATTTTCTGTAAGCACACTACAAGTTTTTTGTAGATCCAAATGCAATGCATTTTTTAATAACTATGAACCAAACAAAATTCAGCTTGGCTTTAACCTGAGGATCAGGCCTTCTTGTAGGGGGTGAGGGGAGTGGGTTGAGAGAGTCGAGGCATTGGGGCGAGGGAAGATGGCCTGACACAATCGTTGATTTCTGACCGTGAGCAACATCCAAAATCTGGACGTTGCTGTGATTGGTCAAGCCGTGGCCGAAAGTGAAGAAGTGGTACCGAAACGCCATGTGCTCCTTCTTGTAGGGGGTGAGGGGAGTGGGTTGAGAGAGTCGAGGCATTGGGGCGAGGGAAGATGGCCTGACACAATCGTTGATTTCTGACCGTGAGCAACATCCAAAATCTGGACGTTGCTGTGATTGGTCAAGCCGTGCCGGAAGTGAAGAAGTGGTACCGAAACGCCATGTGCTCCATACTTTGTTAGCAGGTTTTCTTTGGAAGTTCGGTAATTCTTATGCCAAGAACTCATGGCAGCGTTTATTACAAACAGTTCTGTCAACTCTGTCATATTTCTACATACATGTGGATGTATATCATGTGGTACCATGTGGATGTATATCATTATATTTGTCCTGATTTTGCGTCTCAAGAAAGTGGAATGTAGACTGCTGCCTGAAGCACGGTGACAGATTTAGATAACCTCCATCTATGCCAGAGTTGTCCTCTGTATTGTATTATGTAACATTACCTTATTTATATATTGCGTCGAGTCCAAGTATTTTTCGAATTTGTGGAATTTTGCTAAAAAAACTCGAAGGTAAAGTTTATTTAAATCACGACAAATTCTGTATGCGGTAAACATATACTGTTTAAACACACTTGTTTTGCGTTTCCTTTATGGACTAGTAACGAACTTGATAATGTACATTATGAATAAGTAAAAGCCTAGTTCTCCTAAACTGACCTAATCAATGCTTTAACAGCGCTTTGAAACTGGACAATAACGTCTGAAAGCAGGTAATGGACCAGATGGGCACCAGCGGGCCTGAAGGTTATTCATTTCAAAAGTACTAGTGCTTTGAAATATTTTAAACTGCCATATATAGTACTTCTGGAAATCTCACCAAATAATAGAACCAAACCATTTCCAACCAAAACTTAATTGCTTGCTTTTATTTTTTGCAAGCGGCATGTCTAAACTTTCAACCTCGTCTTTACGCACTCACAACTGTATACTTGAGATCACCCTGTGTGGACTTGTTGCATTTTTTATTGTTCAAACAACTTGTTGTATTGTTTAAACAATACGTCTGTTTGTTCTTAAGCGCAACAGTTTTTAGTACAAGACTACAGTGATTTCTTCAAGACACTACGAAGACTAAAGGCTCTTCATCTTCTTCGCTCATTGTCTTAAATCTTGTCTTAAGCTGCGCGGCCAGGCATGTATCAGTTCCAAGCAAAAATTCATGAGAAATTGCACAATGAATTTTAGAGGTCCGTAATCTTCTTCAAGAGCGTGTCAGGAAACGAAATGCTCTAGCATAATACGTTGGAGAATGGGTGCTGATTGGTTGGCATTGAATGAGGAGCATCCCATAAGAAACTTGCGGATTGAGTCTCGTCTCCAGAACCGGCTTTCTTCACGTGCAATTAGCATAGGTAATAGTATGGTTTCAAGTGCAACGTGGATGATTTGGAAACATGCACGACTGAGTTTTTCAAAAAGCATCAAAACAACACGAGTGCAAAGGACAAATGCTACTTGAAGTCTTTAAAAATGCACGTGTGCATGCTTTGTCCAGGTTGCACGAGAACTATATTATTACTTGTTAATATTATATATCACAAATGTTTGAGAGTAACTGACGCACGTCCGGCTAAACAAACAACGACTTTTTGCCTTTGATTGGCTAGCGAAATAATTAAATTATGAGAGAAAGGTTGTAACATAAATGCAAGAACAAAATAAATATTGCCGCTCTGCTGTCCAAGTGTTGCTCGATTGTTTTCTTGTTACAGAAATTTGCATTGTTACACTGTTCAAGAGAGCAATTTCACATTAATTGCACACTTAACCAATTAGACTCGGAAAACATTTTATAGTATATTATTACATATTATGTAATAACGAAATATCGAATGTTAACGTCCGAAACGTCGTTTTATTAAAATGTATCATTTGTTGAATCTTTACAGATTTGAAAACATTACAAAAAGTTGATAAGTTCAAATGCGTTGTGCATGAGGGCTTGGGGAATGTAATTTGATTGGATTATACGTAACATTTCAAGTCTGACTATGAGGACTGGACCAGCTTTCAAGTTCGCGCAGTTTGATCCAGTCCGAGGCGATTTCAAGAACCAGATTTCAAGTTCGCGCAGTTTGATCCAGTCCAAGGCGAAGCCCAGGACTGGATCAAACTGCAAGGACTTGCAATCTGGTCCAGTCCAAATTGGAGGACTTGGAATAACATCAAAAACGAATGATTTCTGGACTGACTTAATTTTGATCCAGTCCTAGAACTTTCAACCAGGTACCCAGTACCATCATGTGACTGAAACAAAGCAGTGTGGTTAGTTAATTTGTTCATGAATTATTAATGAGGTTTTGATATATATATATATGTAACATATAGGCGAAAGGAGTGAAACAGCTGTATGATTATGAGGCTGCCAAAATTGGTTTTCTAGTTATACGTAGTTTATGTAATGATATTAAAGCCACCTTATACCATGTGTAACCAGCGTTGTTTTCAAATGAAATACGTAGTTCAGCGTATTTAGCAACTCAAAGAAGGAGTTGTGTTAAAATTTTTCATAACGAACACTTGACATTCGGCGATCATTACAGAGTGATTTGGACGTAAACGACAAAATATACATGCCTTTGTGTACTTTGTTGTCAGCCCAGTTTAATTAATCTGAAAACCTTTGGCTTGGGTAATTAAAACATATTGATTCCAATAGCAGCTTTGTCTGATAGTCATTTTCGTCTTGGAAACTATATTATAAAATAGCATACGTGCTACGCGCGTGCTGATTGATTAATAGCTGTGTTTGGATGACAAGATCCAAACACGGGTTAAATTAAATTCTAATACTGTGACGTTGCAATAAAATTGGCAAAACAATTTGTTCTTGTTATTTTATAAAACAATTACCTAATGAGTAGCGTGTTTGGATAGGTTTATACAAACACTTGGGATATTGCTCGAGTTGAGAAAAGCTACTGAAAATATAAATCAAACGCTTTCGGCTCGTGATTTCAGTAGCTTTTCTCAACTCTCACAATATCCCAGCGTGATTGGATAAAGCTATCCATTAGACGCTACCCATTAGGTAATTGTATAAAAGTACAAGTATAAAGCATGGTTTCTAGTCCATAGTGGATATAACGTGCACGAGTGAGGGCGTGCGAAGGACGTATGCTATCCATATTTTATCCATGTATAGCATCCATATTTTACGAGAAACCATTCTATTACCTATTAATAATTTACGTATAAAAGTATTCGACACTATCAAGTTTGAACTTGTTCTGTATTTTAAAATAAACAAAGATAAGCATCAAAATTGAGCAATATGTCGCGATTTGTCGGTGGTGAACAGCATAATTATTTGCAAATGCAGAAGGCAGAAAAAATAATTTATTAGCCTCCGACTAGTCACGATACTTTGTGGAAACCGAGTCCAATAATTGACTTGTCATTCACTTATTATGCTTCATTTTATCTTCCGTCATATAAAAACATGGAAACTAGCAACACATACCACAAAGCAGAGCAACATAAAGGCTTACACTAGTTAGAGCTTAGACTATTATTTGCACGCAGTTATTTGCTGGAAATTAGACTGCTTTAGATTTGACTACGAGTACCACTACGAGTACGAGACTCGTCATTTGTGCGCGAATTGCGTCATACTTTACTGTCGTGATCACCGCAAGTCGTAGTCAAGTCGTAGCCGTCGCCCTCTTTAGTACGAGATTTTTTTCAACTGTGGTAGTCGAGACTACGAGTTGAAAAATCCGCAAGATAGGTATCACTTTTATGTTTTTTTCATTTTTTTCAGAAAGAGTCTAAAATACAAAAGAACTATTTAGCGGAAACGGAAAGTAATATGTATTTCGTGAATTATAGCTAATCCCTCCTCTGATAATTTTCCGTCCGTAAAGGCTAAAACAGCTGTCTCAAAAATGGACTTATTGCACAACATAATTTACCTAGGTTCTCTTGTTGGGGGTTGCGATTAACCTTTTTGTACCGACAGTCATCATCATGCTGACAACATTTTCGTAGTCGTTGTTTACATTCACGATCTAAAGTTGCAAATCATCTGACTACGAGTACAACTACGACATCCTATTGCCAAACCACACGCGGTCAGACTCGTAGTCGTACTCGTAGTCAAATCTAAAGCTCCCTATTCACTAATATGTTAACTGACTCGCGTGCATTGTCATGCAATAATGCACGTTTGTACTTTCCCGCCCTTTTGCTGTTGCAAACCGTGATAACAAAGTTAAAGATAAATACTAACATGCAAAAGTCCACTTCTCTTAATCAATGCGCTAAAGTCAGCAAGGAAAGGTTTGCTAAAATTTCAGAAAGAGAGCTGTATTTCTTACTTTCGAAGGCAACAAAGCATTCAACAAATAGGTATGAAAACCAGTGAGCTGCATACTGTTAACTGATCATAGTCTGCAGGCTACAGTAAAAACATACTCTGCAGACTGCAGTAAGAATAAAAATTGTACTCCACAAGTTGAAAGTGATTATTTTTACATTGTTTTTTTCATAAATTTTTATTCACGACTTTAAAAAAGACACGAAATTCAAGCAACACCGTACGACTACGACATTTTAAGATACACGTTTCTTCAGAAAAATTACAACAATAAATATCCAGTTAAAAGCACCTCGAATGTACAAAAACGAACAGTCATGCGATAGCTATCAAGCTTTGGCTTTCTTATACGTCGAAAGAACTTTTTACGTCAAACCGTAAATTAATATCGTATTTAAATGGAACAGCGATTAGCTTTTTAACAGTTTTATCTTACAATTTAAAAGCTTTTTGGTAACTGTGGGCAAATTTTTGAACAATAATTGTTTTTGAACAATTTTTAAGCAAAAATTCGTTAAAATACGGTAGACTATGTAGTTGTCAAAGAGTTCAAAATCTCGCCCAGTTAAAAATTTGGCTGATCAGTGTTTGTTGCTAACCAAAGCAACATCTTGGGAAATGTGTAAAAAGAATTTTGTTATTGATCTAATAAATAGATTTGATTGTCGTTTTGTAATACTCTTATATTATAAAAGAATTAAAAAACTCGACGTATTGTGCGGTTATGTTATAATAATGCACTCGGGGAATATTGGAAGAATACTCGAGAAGCTTGTAACACACGAGGCGTAGCCTAGTGTTTGACAAGCCTCTCTTGTATTCTCCCAACATTCACCCATTGTACAATATTAAACTAAGAGCACGCGACTCCTTTTTTATTCTTAAAAAAAGCTTGTTTATGATCGTGCATTTTTTAGCGTCGAGAAATCAATCAAACATTAAAATAACCGTGACAGTATAATCCAACACAATGAAGCAGAGTTGCTATCAATCGTAAAAACGAGACGTCGCTTTTTTGCCATAACTTTGCTCAATTTTGACTGGTTCACAGTAATTACAGAAATTTACAGTGTGATTAGAGAAAATTAGTCTGTGGTTACAGAAAATTAACCGTGACCACACAAAATTACACTGTGGTTACAAAAAACTACATTGTAATTACAAATTTTTGCTATTTTGCATTAACTGCACTGAAATAAACCAATCACAGTTGAACAACGCTTTCTTGTGCATGTGTATATTTTATTGCATGAAGGTAATATAGTAAATGGCAAAATTAAAAGACGTGTTGGATACACTAAAATCAAGTACTGTAAAATGTCTATTTGCACTTTTTCTAGCTCGAAATGATCTCTTTCAGGTAACTTCTAACCATAAGGTTTTACCATTGTATCCACGTATTACAAATTTCCTGCATGGTTATTCAACAGACAGTGGTGTCGCGGGAGCTTTTATGGGTCTTGAAAAACTCTATGTCAATAACCTTATACACGTTAATCAATCGTCAATGAAGCAATCCATTCTGATCACAGCGCGCACTGCTGAACAAAATTTATGGCCGTGCGCGTGGTGATGACGTTCAGAGGCGCCAAACTTTTAATCCTTTTAGTATTGGAAGCAACGTTTTGCAAAAGTTTAAAAAATTACACTACAAGAATGGTCAGCAAACCTTATTGCACCATCAAATAAGTCAACAAGGTCATCAGACATTAATAAGAGTATAGTTAGTTTTATGACTATAAAAGTATTTTTTATGATTGTCGTCCACAAAGTTGCCAAAAGGCCATTGCAGTTTGCTAGGTCAGGTACATAATTGAAGTAAGGAACGTACCTGACGGTTTATTTAGTGATTGTATATTTAGCTTTATCACTCTACGGATACCTCAGATTAACTATACCGTTACATCTGATTTAAAAAACACAATGCTGGGGATTTTTGAAAGCTTACGTATTAAAATCCTTATATATCTAAAAAGGACTCGAAAGTAAAATCTTTCGTTTGTAAAATTGCTACAAAAAGCGGCATATTGTCCTCAATGCAGGACTGACCAGAGATTGATGCCGTGTCTCTGATCCTAGCTAGCCCACAGACCATGACCGCATCGGTTGGTTAAACTGCTCACTTGTTGCATCACTTTTTGCGTTGCGAGTAAAAGTTTTTTCAAGTTTGTAATGGATTTGCTTGTCTAAGTTCTGCAACGTGTTGTTGATACGAAAGTTGGCTTTACAATTCGAACAGTTTTCAGTGAAAGCAAAACCGTATATTGCCAGAGAATCTCACATCATTTAAAGCATGTCACATGTCGCTACTGAGAAGCATGTAACTATGCACTGTTTTATCCAGTGAAATGCGATAGTCTAGCAATCCCGCCCAAATCATCGAAATTGTTTGTTGACATGGCTACCATGTGTTATAAATACCGTAAAAATGTTCCCACGCGTCTAAACTTAGGGATGGTTCAATAATAATATTCAAACGCTCCTATATGCTGTCATCGCACATAAGCATTAAGTTGTCACAAAATATTCTTCATCAAGTTTAATGGGATAATAGCTCCCCTTACCAACCGTGCCTGATTTATATAAAGAGCACCAAGGGACAGGTTAGGAAGGTGTGAAGTCAAATCTCCCTTCGAGTGGACGCATTTTGCGTGGATTAACAATAAACCGCGATTTAAGCAACAAATTCCGCAGCTTCATGTATAATTTTTTTTTTAGTGCCTGAAATCGCGCACATTCGCGAATTTTACAAATATACCTTAAATATGGAAAATATTTTGAAAGACCCAATATTTTTTAAGTTGCAATCGAAAGAACGTAATACATCACAAAAATGTTTAACAATTTGATTGGTTAACTGAGCAGAGGATCTGAGTGGTATATCATTTGTTGGTAAATTTAAAAAATGGCCGCCGTCCAAATGTACGATTTCTTAAGAAATAATTGAAAAGATAAGGCAAAATGCAATTCAAAAATGCGCAAAAGTTGCAACGATATAGGGTATTCAGCTTTTTAAAAGTTTTTTGTTATTTATTTGTAACAAATTGTTTGACAAATTATTCAAATATTTACTCAAAACTTAATAAGAAAAAACGACGCTTTATGTCTTTTTGTCTGTGTTTTTATTCAAAATATCTTGCCAGCTGTACTAAGAACTTAAAATAAAACTTCTGCCTCAGTGCCAGTTATTAACCGTAAATATACTTTTCTGCTTTACAGCGCGGTAAAGACTCACCGCTAATGCCGTCGTCTTCGCTAAATAGTTGTAAAATATTTTTTGAAATTTAGATAGTGGTAGTATACATAGTTTTTCTCCATAAGATATCACAGAAATAAGAGATTCTATTCTCATCAGAATGACTCACTCCTTGATATCAAAATATCATATAAAATACTAAATCATTGTAGTATTTCAGGTAAATTTAAGCTTTCTATCAATTAGCTTGATGAATAAGGCAAGGCGAAACTTGGAGAGCAAGACATATATTTGACAGACAACGTGCTTGTATTTGAGTCGCGTTTTAGTACTAAAACCCACCGCGATGGAAATCATATTTTTAGCATAAAGTAAGTAGCTCTTGTGCTATAAACTTCACTGGGTCCCGCTTTCACACAAAGGCTAAGTAATAATTTTCTTTAGTTTACTCCTTCTACTAAAGCCTAAACTCTTGCTTCAATAAGCAATACATTATCTGCATGGTGGTCAAGCAATAAACATTTTTACAATATTACATTCCAACAAAAATCCAGTTGATAAAAATCACCCGTTTTCACCCGAATTCCACGTCAGACCCAACTCCATCGAGCCTAACGCATCTTTCACGATTGAACAGGAAATAAACGGAACTGCCGCATTTCTTGACACACCAACTTCAACACATAACGGCAAAGTTTCCATTGACGTTCCACACTGGTACCATGACTTGACTTCGCTTTAAGATAAA
>JAOBAZ010257727.1:0-15725 GCA_026546875.1 Pteroeides caledonicum
ATAATATGTGGATATTTTATTGGGAACTAAAACACTCGTAGTACTCATACCCCACTCCGTCCGGAACTTGAGTGGCGGATTTTATTCACACCCCCTTCGGTGTATATAATTGGTAAATATTAAAGGCCGTCATTAATAAGCCTTATTGGAATACATGCAGTCCAAAGATTGGTTAATGTGGTTGGCAAATTCCAGAGGTAAAGAATTTACAAGCAAAGAATTCAAGCAAAAAAGTCTATACAATTAAATTGCCCCTTCGTTGCCCCATCTTTACCTTGATGCGGCCAAACTGCCAATGAGATGAAACTAAAGGCTCTTTTCCGCTCATCGCAAAATCAACTCGCAAGCTCGCTGCGAGTGCTTGCATCTAATTAAAATAAACTGTCAGGCATTGTGATTGGACGAAATTACTCGCAGCGAGCTTGCGAGTTGGTTTTTGCGATGAGTGGGTGAGATCCTTAAGTTAGCTAAATTGCGTTCGTAATTATTCAAATTTTTAACAGCAGACATTGTGGCAAACCGTTACTCCAAACAAAATTGTCGGAAAGTTCATAACATGCCTTAAAAGCAGGGTTGCCAAATTAGATGAATAAATTAGGCCAAAAGAACAAATGACCAAACCAAAGAAAACAAAGGATATTTAATAACAGTGTTTTTCTTAATTATTCACTGAATCTGGCAACTCTGACTTATATAAAAGTTATAGGCAACAGATTTTATGTTGATTGAAAGAACTCTTAACTTCGTGAGGTTAAATGGCTTTTCATAGCTTTCACGTATCCTGCTTGGTTATCAAGATATTCTCACTTGAAGAAAATCCAATGGTGCCATCTTGGATATTTGCGGACAAGACAGCTTTTTATACCTTAATATCTCCTTAATATCTACTATCTTAAAATTCATTGCGTATGTCGTTTAAACTCCAGGATTTTAAGAGTACTATTATAGAAGTATGTACAGGCGGGAATTTATTGAGTGTAAATACTTCAGTATTCTTAATAGTATGTCAGTTTACTGAAGACTTTATAGTAATACATTTATAGAAATATACAGTTATAGAAAAAATTTTTTTAGAATAAGAATTTTATAGATTCATCTTGAAATACTGTTGTTTCTCTGTTCCTTTTCCTCTTAACATATTATTATTAACTTTTATACTTTAATGTATACGGGCTTAAAAGGAGATGTGCATGTTATGGAGATTTATCTTAGTTACTTCATAGCAACCAGACAAGTCAATTGAGTTTAACCTGCTAGCAAAACAAGAAATGACTTTGAAGTTGTGTCTTAGATTATTTAGTTTTAATTGTTTTGAATTTTTTTGTCAGGGATATATTTTTTTAAATTAAAACGAGCTACATATTGTTACGAAGAAAATATAGCTGATAAATTATATGAAATCTGGTATTTTTTGTTTCAGTCTACGGCTTGTGGTTACCTCAGTGATGCTGATTACTTAGCTGCAGAGTGGATGGTAATGTGCATAACATAGTAAATTACCGTATGGTTCTAAGATTGCATGCTATCCTTTATCTGGTTATCAAGAAACAAACCATTTGATATCTAGATTTATTTCATTTTTAAATTGGCTTGATTCAGTAAGGTTGCGTTCCTTTGAGGACAGCTTTGTTTATTGGCTACGAATTGCATCCTGGGATCTTTTTAGAGCATCTTAGGGTTTCATTCAGTTGGAGTAACCTCACTTAGTAATGCAGCACAGAATAGCAAAGATAGCAACCGTTGATGTTTGTCGCGAATATCATTTTACCCATATCTTGTCTGCCATTTTAATGTCCAGTAAACTGTATGTCAATTGACAAAACAGCCATAACTTACACTGGAGTCACTGGTCCGCTTTTATTGTAGCCAGAAACTGCATAAATTATAGAGGGACATCCTGATGCCAAAACAAGAGAGCCGGGGCAGCCAAATTGTACAGGTTCTAGGTTGGCGTTGTTTATTTTACCAAATCCCTAAGTTAGCGATTACAACGTGGACGTGAGTGGAAAAATTGTCCCATGTGATACCACTATGGTGTCACTGTTTTTGTCAGTGACCATCTCATCAGTGACATCACAGTGATCATTGACATCACAATAATTTTGCTCTGTGTACACACTGTATCATCATTATAATGTCACATTCGTCCCCAGGCAGGCGAACATTCACCTCACGTCCATGGTTTCAAATGCAAAATTAGTGCACTTAACATCATAGTTTGCAAAAACAAACGACACACTGAATAATCACTGAATACAGTTTTCTACGATTCAGCAATAAAAACAAGTTAAAATTTTTCGTTTGATATGCACCTGGAATAAAAAGTACTGGGGATACGGTAAGTCGTACCCAAGGCCTTCTCATTGCTGCCACTCAGGCGAAGGTCCTGGCAAACTACGTTTATGTGACTCTTAGGTTCTAGGAATATTTTGTAACCTGGCCTTACAGGATGCGGAGGGAGAGGTAAAATTCCTCCACGAAATGCGAAATGAGCTATTAGACGTGTTGGATTAGCGTATTAAAATAAGATTGCAATACGTGGCGACTGGGTGTGTACCAAGATAAACGCTTTCTTTGGCGTATTATATGTGACTTAGTCAAGATTTAATCAATTAGTTTAGTAGTTTACAGTCAAAACACCTCTACGATTTATCATACATAATCGTTTGTCGTGCATAAATAGAAATAAACATTTAGTACCTCCGCTCTCTCACCAACCAAATTCAGTAATTAGTAGCAGATAATGTAAGGTCACCCAGTGTAAAATGTCCAGTAGGTTTGTAAAATTACGATGTAATATTTTAAAACTTGCAAATTAAATTGTCGTCATGTTTTTAGGCCGAATTATTGTCCCGAACGTTCACTCCCTGGATTGCATCAGCTCAAAATGCCAGGTTACAAAATATTCCAAGAATCATGACAACGCGAACGCGAACGAAGTTTGCAGTCACTCGAAAGAGTTAGCAGAGTTATCTCTTAAACGAAAGAGTTATCTCTTACGTTTTGTCACCTTAGCAAAATTTCAAAAGTGCGCTGTGTTAGACGTCGCTTTACGTTTATATCATTAACATCTCAAGAGATGTTGAAGTATTTTAGAAAATAGTGGCGAGCGGAGAAACGGGAGAAATGTTTTATTTTTCTGAACTCTCGGATTTTCCAGGTCATTTATGGCATATTTATCAATTAGTTCCGCCAGTGTACCAGTTCTAATAATATACGTAAAAGTATTACCCGACTGTGATTGGTTAAATTAAGTGCAGCTAATCCAAAACAGCATTGCAAAAAATCTGTAGTCACGCTGCAATTTTCTGTAATCACATTGCAATTTTCTGTAATCACAGTGCAATTTTTCGTAATCGCAGTACAATTATCTGTAATCACGCTGCAACTTTTTATAATTACAGTGCAGTTTCCTGTAATCACAGTGCAATTTTCTGTAATCACAGTGCAATTTTGCAATTTGGATATAACATGCACAAGTGAGTTTTTCAAAAAAAAAAACCAACTCACGAGTATATATTATTTCCTAATTGAAAAAGTGAACAACAACGTATCGACCATTGAAGCACCTATATCACATGAGTGTTGTTATTAACCGGTTTGAAAAAAGCCGGAAAAGCTAGTTAATAGCACTTCTGATTTGTTTCGTTATTTCTGAGAATCAGGAATGTAATTATACTTATGAAAAACATACAGTTTCGATGCTGATAACCTTAAACTGATAAATGGCAATTTCTCGTATTTATTGTGATGCTATATCCCATTTATATATTTTTAAATCATTGCTGTGGCCATTTAAATTACTGCATAAATAATGAATAACGTGAATAATTATAATTAAAGTTATAACTACTGATTAATTATTAATTTATAATTATAAATTATGAAAATTTTGTACATGTAATGAGGTAGATCCTTTGTATTTTATAGAACCGATCAACGTTGAGCTGTTATACGCCATGCTTGTCAATAAGAGGGTTGATGTTTGGTAACCATACTCGGCAAAAATCACAAGGGAAAGGTGGATTACGACCATTTCATAAACCACACTGGTATACAGTATTCAAGCAAGGCAGAAATAACGCTTCAACTGCAA
This sequence comes from Pteroeides caledonicum, assembly GCA_026546875.1. Taxonomy (NCBI): domain Eukaryota; kingdom Metazoa; phylum Cnidaria; class Anthozoa; order Scleralcyonacea; family Pennatulidae; genus Pteroeides; species Pteroeides caledonicum. The sequence continues at coordinate 4,097 of JAOBAZ010257727.1, forward strand.
TTGACTTATTCCAGAGTAAGTTTTAATTCAAATTGTCTTTCAATTCATTGAATAGCTGTTTAGCATTGGTAATCTTACGGGGCCGAAAAAAATTATGGTTTACTTTCACGCGTGTTTTCAAAGTTTGTTAAAGCGTATATGAAACGAAAATTATTATTGTTATCTGAAAGATCTCTTGAAATGGTTTTGTATGTTATTTAACAGTTTTTCGTTTACTTCTTTTGTTGTTGAAATTTCAATTTGTTTATGACCTGCACCGTTTTTACGTCACATTAATGTGTAATCACCGACTCTAATCTTGTGAGTGCCAGTGCGCTAGCGAGCCAGATCACAATTCTGGACAGCGGTCACGTATGTTGGTCGGCAATTTCGATTTTTGTCATTCAGTTAGTAGTGAGTATGTCAACTTTGTGGCTGCAGGTGTGACTGGGTTACATACCACTTGTTTGCAAGCATGCGGCCCCGGGCGATGGGGATTGATAGGATCGATGGCGAAAGTAACCTAATATGGACTGTATATCCTAATTTCCTTGTAGAGCGGCCATTTTGCGATTGTACCTAACGACTGCAGCCACTACAGCTAGCTTGTTTCGTGTTGTAAGTAAAGTGAATTTTTACGAGCCGTTGTGTTTGAACTTTATCTTTTTCTTGTTTGTTTGTTTGTTTGTTTGTTTGTTTGTTTGTTTGGTTTGTTTGTTTGTTTGTTTGTTTGTTTGTTTGTTTGTTTGTTTGTTTGTGTGTTTGTTGTATTGAATTGAGTAAAACGATGACCTCCTTTGGCCACGCCACCTACTTCAAGAATCTGTTTGTTGTTTGTTGTTATAAAAAATTGGAAAGGCATTTAAACATGCAGGCACGATTCGTAGAAACGTCCGCCAACGACCCATGCTTAAAATTACTGTAATTCAAAAAAGTTGCATACCTGTGTGCCACTTGCACAAAAAAGTAAAAACAAACAACACAATATCACAGAGTAACAATATGCACTCATAATCCAGTACTAGGTCTATGCGTAGGATAGCTCGCCAGCACTTTCCCTTGCAGTAGTAACTTTTAGCATACTGGTATAAGCTAGTAAACCAGATAAGGTTTTTGGAAGTCGTTCTAGTATGCTAAACATTAGTAAGTTAAACCTTTTCTGTGGCGTAAAGCCGTACACAAATTGAAATATCTCAACAACGAAAGAAGTAAATGAAAAACTATAAAATAACTTACAAAACCATTTTAAGAGATTTTTCAGATAACACAATAATAATTTTCGTTTTGTATGTGCTTTGAGAGATTTTGACAACTCAAGTGTAATTAAACCTTAATTTTAATGACCAAAAACAAAGATAATATCAAAGAAGATATATTGCCCGCCATGAAAATTAAAAACCCTAAAATATTTTTAAAAGCTATACAAAAGAAAAAAGCGAAGGAAACCTGTGTACATATGATTAACACACTCTATTTAGATCAATTCATGTATAATTATTTTTATTTAAATGTATTTGAGTAACCTTTTACAAGTATAGTGTATGCCCGTCATGCCAATCAGCTTCAAGTATTTTTTTATATAATTTTTCATTAGCCAATCCCGTTTCAGTAATTTTGCCCCGTATATGGTTAGAACAGTAATTAACTAATTAATGGGAGCACCGAATTAAATTTCTATTGTTTTATGTAAAATATCAAAACAGCAGTCTTGCGGCGAAATATTTCGCATGATTTTGCTTTTCAGTATCATTACTGTTTTGCATTTCAATGAAATAACATTTCTGACAAATGCTGTCTATATTTTTGTCTTTAGATTATTCTCGCAATACAGGACAGTTGCACTGTGAAATCATTCCATATTTAGCGCTCAGTGACGTACAGTTAAGATCAGCAGGTAGGTAAAATGTACAATGTTCGAACCGGTTTTACAATGTTAATTAAACTGAGTGGAGTACAATTTAATTTCAGACCAAAATTGGACGGACGGACGAGTTGCAAACATTCTGTATGTATTGCAGACATTAAATGCTATATGCATCATTTGTTTTTTATTTAAGCAAGACGGATATAAAAATTCGTCTAATGCTTATAGCCCTTTTAAAGTTTAAATGTAACGGGCTTGAATTACCAACGTGGTCACCATATAAGTTAACGTGTACGTACATTCTAACAACTTTACAGCCATTACGAACTATACCATGCAGTTTCTATTTCAGGTCAAATAACGTATTGTGAAGCAGTGCGTAAATTTTCCAAGAACTTTTCTTCAAGGTACAATATGTTGGTCTATTTTTTATGTGTTTGAGTAATAGGTGATGTCGAATGCAATTTTTCTCCAACATGTACGAGTTTTTCCAAGGCCGTTAGAAGTGCTTTGTGAGGACTTGGCAATACTCGCCGTCTTAATGTTTTATCCGAATGTTGTTCTGCATAGGCAAAGTTTCCGGCTTTGTTTTCTTGCACTTTATTAAAATTCAGCTTACACAAATTACGGTTGTCATTGAGGAGTTTTAAAAAGAACAAAACAATGTACTTTCCGAATATGGTTAACATTGTATGCTACGTTTCGACTAGGTTGTCGTCATCGTAAACGTAGAACAAAGTATTAACCATATTCGGAGTGTCAATTGCTTTGTTCGTTTTAAACCAACCCACACAACCATATATGTTTTGTTAATCTTGTTTAAAGTAAAGGTCTTTCTAATTTTAAGAAAGAAATAGAACGCATATTTCTGATGGAAACTTTGTTTTTACTTTATCTACGGCATTTTGTTTTTTTTAAAGCATTTTGTGCGCGATGCTTAGCTACGTCACCTGAAACGTAAATTTCGAAAATTTTCCTTCTTTATACTCATGAATCACAGTACTGCTCGGAATTAACCTAACGGTGCGTTGGCGTTCGTCCATCGTCCCTCTTGTGCAGTAGCGTAGCCAGCCCGACAATTCAGTCATGCTATACAAATATTTCCATGTTCAACAACTGTAAAAACAATGAATTTCTAAAGAAATGAATAATGATAATGATTTGAAATTTGCATAGCATGACTAACCTTGCAGGCTGGTTATGCCAGTGCTCTTGTGGCCGCCTGTCTTCCGTCTTGCGTCTGTCCATCGTTCGTTCTGCGTCCGTCACGCGTCTGCGTCTTGCATCTGTCCCTTGCGTCTGAATGCGTCTGTCTAGACGTATGTAAGAGACGTCAAGCGAGATGCACTGCTCGTAGAATGATCAGCTTTTCTATAATCCGTCGGCCCAAGCAACGATGCATAATGGTTGAAATTAGATCATCACGATTGCTACACACTTAAGCGAATGCACAGCAAATAAATGGAGTATTCTAAAAAGATGTGTTGTTTAAAAAAGGCAGTTTAAAATGTAAAGCTAGAAGTAGAAATGTGGCTAACTGCCTTTTATAATGAGTTACAAACTGAAAGACCGCGTGGTGTATTGCATTTTGAACTCGGCTTAATCTTTTTACAAAAGAACACAAAATACGCAACGTGCATGTCGACGAGAAAAGCGTCCTACCAAATTATAAAGTTTATTCCGTAAAAACTTTGAGAGATATTCTTGCTTAACCCTTAGACGTAGGATGGGATCGTTTAGTCTTACGTCTGTACACTACATAAACAATACCGCAAAAGCATTAACAAAAGCAAAGACAGACAAGAATGAACAAAAGGGGGGAAAGTGGGCGTTTAAGGGTTAAAGTTCATACTTTTAACAATGGAAATCGGAAATAGCCGTAAATTATTCGGCGTGACGCATAGCTAAATTGTGAAATGTATGGGGTAGAGGCGTGTGTACGAGCGCGTTTTCTATTCCCCACGAGGTGTTGTCGAAATGGTTACTCGTCCAGGTTGATTCAGCCATTAATTGCAAAATCATTGCACTTTAAGGAGCCAATTGCAGGTTTCTTTTAGAAATTATGTGCTGGTGGGTTGTCTTGCATGATAATAAAAGAGTACCGTCTACTCTGACGTTTCAGTTTGGCCGCCGTTTGATGATATGCGGCAGTATGCTTATGTTAACTTTTTCTTTGATTCCAACCATTTTTCCCATTCTTGAAAATAAACATGCCACTTGGTTTCGTCAGGCAAACGTCTTGTAGCTTTGCTGTTCTTATCTTTGTCGGCCCGTTATGGAATCATGAACATTTGCAAGGCTGGATATGGTAAAGTTCGCTTATTCATGCGCAGGGAAACTCGTAAAGTGGAAATTATCCTTGTTGCCCAACCATAGCTTCAGTATGTGCTTATGATATACATTTGTCGCACATGGACACGTCTGTTTACCCACAGCTTCATCCTAATCTCGCAAAGGGGTAGTTGGACAAGTAAAAAATAGCGTACAATGTACTGATACTGTGTAAAGAAAGCCGTGCCCATGCATAGCTTTCTGTACGAAGCTATATACTATGTAGCGGTAAAATTGGGCAACTAGATGTGACCAAAATAAAGTTTTAGTCACTCACTACAAATGCGAGTATTGAAATTTGTTTGTATTGTCACCCCTCAGTCTGGACGTAAAACTGGGTATCCGATAATTTATGAGTGCACCTGTACCTAGCCCAAAAAGTTAACTTAGTTTTGCCTTGTCGTATTTTTGCATGTGTAATTGAACTGTTCATCACTTCAGCGGATATTTTTTCTATACTATAGGAACTCGAAGTCAGCTTTGCAAGAAAACGAGATGGATGACGAAGAAATTGAGTCGAGCGCTTTAAATTCTCACACGGCCCATAGGACCATTGAGAGAGACGACTTAGTTTTGGCAACCCAGACTGTAGGAGAGGATGATATCGAAGAATTTCAAGATTAAGACTGTACATACATTATGGTACGTAAAAAGAACTTTGCACAAAGATGTCTGCTGTATGTTTAAAACAAGGACCAATAACGTATTGTTTATATTTATTGTTTACGTCAAAACGCCGTAATTAAAAACAACCAAATGTATAGCTTCATGTTTATGTATTTAATATAAGTATCTGTACTCAATATGTCAATGTTGTCAAATCCCGTGACATCTACACATATCAATGCCCATTGTTTCCTTTATGCATAACTACAACAATAAGTAAGACCTGTATTAAAGGCCAACAAACACAAAACCTGATTTTTAGAGTGTTCCTAAATGCAGAATTTGTAATATTTACGCGAAGCAATAAAGGAAGATTCCAGTGTATGAAACGGAGCACTATAAGAATCAGAAAAATAGTACAATGTTTTTTGACAGTATATAATATTTCTTCTGTTAATCTGAGGTGGTTGCCTCTTTATCAGCGCATTGTAATCCGCGAAAGTTCCTTTTTATTTGTCTGTATTAGTTTGTAATACTTGTGTTTCTGTAAATATGAATAACGATTTCTGTTATTGCTAATAAGGTCATTTTAAACACTTAATTAATAATAGAACAGAATGGCAATAAAACCAACGATTTGATGTAGGTCGTAATTCTTGTAAAGCAGATGAATCAAATGAAAACCAGGGGACGATCTAATATTAATCTGATTGCCTTATTTTGCCGAATTTGTAATTTGGCCTGTTTTCTTTCTTTTATCCACCCCATATCAAGTCAACATTGTGAAAGAATAGGAAGCATGTTCGCTTCAAAAGCGCGGCTTGCCGATACTTATAGTTGTATCTGTCAGGTATTGTTGCAGGGGTCGCTTTTCGGCTTACTAGCTCTTCTCTGTTTTGCTTATAACTTCCTCTTAAGGGTTAAATTAGCCCCCGGTTTGGCAGGGTTTGACAATAAAAAGCAAGGCGAAAATGACGTTTTTAATTTTGTCTATAAATACAATATGCATATCCAAGATGGCGGTTTGCGCGTCTGGTTTAATGGAAATATTTTGACGACCATGAAAGATTCGAGAAAGTTTGAACAGGTTTTTGTGTATCAAGTAAGATTGCATGTGTATTGCAAAACCAAGTTTTTATTACCAATGTCAGTGGCGGATGTAGACGTCAGTCAGAATAAATACAGAATTGTAATTTAAAATTCAAAATACCCGAAGAACGATCACATTGGTAGGATTTATATTCTATAGAACTGTTTAAACAATCAGATCTTTATCCAGGTATTTTGAATTTTAAATTTCCACCAGTGAGTTGTGTAATTTATTCTGACTGACGTCTAGATCCGCCGCTGAATGTTCTTTAAATCAATACATAAACAACTTTTTGCGATACATGTATGTGCATAAAAACATAGTCAAAGCATAAGATAAGGGCAGAACAAAAGACAAAACAGATACAAAAACCTTTGTATGTACAATTAATGTGTCAGAGGAAAAACGATGTTTTGTTTTTGCGTTGATCGTCCAAGTATGTACAAGTACCAGGGATAACCATGCTTTGGTTTTGTATTTAAATCGAAAAACGTCGCTAAAGGATGGTTCACACTAGCAACGTAAACATACGCTTATGTTTATGTCGCTAGTGTGAACCAGGTTTCCACAACTTTTTTCGATTTAAGTTACACACTTGCAAGCGTTACTTGAATTACAATTTCGCCAAGTTTTTGTTCAGGATACCTGCTTTTGGTTAACGTAAACACTTCTAGAAATCGTATTCATGACTTTTTTGCAGTGCATTTCCGGTCCGTTGTCGTCTTGGATACGATTTCCAGTAACAAACAAACACCTATTACCTACAAACTTTAACATATTATATACATTCGGTCAGTTCTGGCTTGTGATTATTGATCAGATTTGACCTATAAGCAAGACAGTTTAAAAAAAAGCAGTATTTTTTTACAACTATTTTTATCTCTTTAAGAGGCAGATACTAACATCACGTACCATGATACACAATAGGAATAATGCATTGATGTTATCCAATTACGCTTTAAGCTCGAGTTATTTATCGACTTGTGGAATTATCAACGTACGTGGTGCAAACCTTGGTTTTGCTCGTTGTTTTATTTTTTAGAAGAGCGAATAGAAATATATTTTTATTTTAGAGAAGCAATTTGCATTTTCGAAGAGTACAAATCCTGCATTCACGATAAGTACTACTCCGGATTAGTGATGCAATCAAAATTAAAGTCAATTCACAATTTAAGGTACTTTTTATAATTGGCTCAAATTGTTCATCGGCAGTATGTCTGTTTTTCCTCTAATCTTAGCGTATCTGGCACTTTGTTGGCCACTGTATAATCGAACACAGTTTGGAACAATTGTTTCTGGGGCACAAATACTCCTAGCGCCGACTATTCTGAAACTTCTCTCGTAGGATGTATAGGCGAACATTTTGTAACACACGGACTGCTAAATCTGCGTATACGCCCTCTTACGAAAATTTCGAAAAAATTTTAATTATTTGTAAAATTTTTTGTGGCCACATGTGGTTCACGTTTCAACTAAAGTGGCCACATGTGAATCAGAATTGAATTTGGAACACAACATGCGGAAGGTATAATGAATATGATGTTAAAGGTCACCTGAAACGTAAAATTCGTAAGTTCTCTTTCTTCATATTCATAAAATATACATTGAGAAAAACTGCTTGCCAAATTATGAAACGTACACGGTAAAAGCTTAGCGAAATATTCTTGTTTAAATTTCATTCTTGTAGTAATGAATGAGAGTCGGCAATCACGGTAAACTGTTTGGCGTGACGTCATTTGTGCCATTTGTGCAATAACATTTGCTACATCTTTCCATAGTTACTGAAGCACATGATTTGGAAACTCGATTAAAATTCAATAGATCTCATTATTTATGTTGGGTTATGTTTATGCAAGTTTGTGGTCCTTCCTCATCACATGACTATTGTCTTTTTGGGTGAATGACCAATAAGAGTGCTTAAAATTTCTATTGTTCAATCTTACGGGTGAATGATTGGGTCAAATCACTCCTATTGGTTGTTTGGCCAAGAAAACAATCTGCACGTGATGTTGAAGGACCCTAAACTTGCATAAACCTGGACAATAACATAGATAATGAGTTTCATTGAATTTTGATTAAGCTTCCATGTTCTCCAACAACTATGATCTTTCACATTGTCTCACTTGACTCCTACGGAAAAATTGTCATACTTCGTGCAAACAAGGTGGCTATAAATCTCTAGAAATTTTGTCATAAGAAATCAGATACTGAGATATTGCTCTTTTAACGCTTATGTTCCCTTAAAAAGGATATCGGCAATGAATTTTAAGTTTATCTGATGTGAAAGTACTAAAAAAATGGTATATAACATCATATTAGTGTTATTTCATAATATCTTGTTTAATTAGCAAGATATTTAAGTTTAAAAAATTGTCTTGTCCGCCATCTTGGATTTAATTTTGACCTCATTCATTAAGGTCTTTGGCAGGGTAAACGAAGTGAAACCTCTTTGTAAGCAACATATTTACAGTGAAAATGATCTTAGTTGTTCTATACATTAGCTTGTGTTGATGTAGTGCTAAAGCAATCATATTTTACTCCCGAAATATTCTGTGGTTCTCAAAAAGAAATTTTTGAGTTACCCTGGCAAAGTTAACATGCATATCCGTGAAAATCCAAGATGGCGGCATCGGATGGGCGGCATTTTCAAGTGAGACTGTCTTGATAACGAAGCAAGATATGTGAAAGCTATAAAAACCATCCCTCATGATTTTAAGAGTTTCAGTTGAGGCAAGCATATAATCCGTTGCCGATATGCTTTAAATATATGAGTTTAATCGCTCAATTTTCTGTTGTATTTCTATATATTAACCGCGTGCAATACGTAAAATATTAATGCCCGGCTAGCGTTATTACCAAAAAAATACATGAGTGATTAAAAACGAGAAGAAAAGGGCAAAGAAGAGCCATTGAAAAGATATTATCCGCCAAACGAAGCACAAAACGTGATGTACATGTAAAACGAATTAGCAAAGCAAGACAAGCGAAAATTGCGACAACATACTCGAGGACAACGTATAACTTCAAGTCAACAATGAGACAAGAAAGGTAAGCTGTTGCTGCCTTTGTTTGGTTTAGCGTTTTGTGCTAGGCTTCCGTTGTAAATGTTTTGAGGTGGCCTTAACTTTTGACCTGTAGATTGTGTGCCTGGGTGTACACCACCTGAAAGTTAAACATTTAAAACCAGCTAATCTTTTTTTAAAAAGAACAATGACAACAAAATAATACACAGAAACTAGTACTAAGTATGAGAGAGGGTAAAGATAGTGTTCAAAAACAGACCAACATGAATAAAGAACGAACGACTTATGGTTTCGATTTAAGAATGCAATTAGGATGGGTTTCCATTACCAGAAAAAAGAGTCGCGTCATTTTATGGTATGCACCTGCACAAGAGACTAATGTTGAATGGTGTTTCAAGAGTTTGAACCCCAATCAAGCCTACATTACAAGTACATTGTCAATGGTCAGAAACAGAGCAGCTCTCCAAGTTTTTTTTCTTTCCAGCAATGATTCCTACTCCGCAATTCAGAAAACCTGAAGAGTGGGCTCATCACAAATGACAGCTGTGACAAACTCTTTCAATACCAACATGATATATTTCAATGTTCAGGAAGCAAGACATGATAGCTTGCTAAAAGGTGCCTATTAAAGTCACTTCTCTCAGCCGGAATTTAACCATAAATTGACCGACGAAAATGACGGGGAAGTGATAGCACAAGACCTGCTGCTAAAGTACCAGTCAATCTCGTACATGTACGATTATTCATGATGAGTGATTTTCAGCAAAGGTATAGGACATGCTGTTTTTTTGGTAATCATTTCAAGAAAAGCACTCTGACGCTCATTTTGGGGCAACAATTCAACTTTTTTAAACACATTTTGTACAGGTAAAACCGTTAATAACGTGATTTTACTTCGATCTTAGTAGTGTAAAACTTATATTTCCCGTTTTTAAGTTTTGATATTGGCGCTTACTGTATGTTGTTTTTGAAAATTGTTATTTTCGGTTATTTTTTACCTTTCAGGTCCGTTGAAACATTTCTGGAATATATCTCGTATATGGTAAACTTTTTAGCGTTTTCCAACTTTACGTTTATTAGAGGAGTCCTGGATTCGCTCAAAAATTTTTGAAAGTGATCTCATATGAAAGTAGCGGAAATGCGTATGAATCACTGCCGCAAGTCAAACACCAAAACGGCTTGTGTTTTAACTTAAAACCGCATATGAACTCGCCAAACACATGTGGATGGACCGCGTCGTTTGGAGTGTATATGCGAATACTTTACTAAGCAAATCGCTCAAGGTACGTGTTTTTACGTCACTTTTTAATCAAAAACGATCCTTAATTAGCTTGTTTACAGTCCAAACATTTTACCAGATTTATTTGTGAGGCAAAAATAAAGCCATAACTACCTCTTTCACGCTGGAATGAAGCACGACATGGGTCCTTGAACTTACATTTGAACTCCATAGTCTTTCAAATTACATGATTTCAACTTACTATGACAAATTCTTGGTGACCAGAATGGTATGCACCTGCACAAGAGACTAATGTTGAATGGTGTTTCAACAGTTTGAACCCCAATCAAGCCTACATTACATGTACATTATCAATGGTCAGAAACAGAGCAGCTCTTCAACCTATTTATTTCCAGCAATGATTTGTACTCCGCTAGTCAGAAAACCTAAGAGTTATAACAAATAACTAGTGACAGCTTTGAGAAACGTTTTCAATACCAACACGATAGATTTCAATGTTCTGGAAGGAAGACATTATGATAGCTTTCCAAAAGGTGCCTAATAAAGTCACTTTTCTCAGCTGGAGGTTAATCATAAATTGACCGACGGAAATGACGGGGAAGTGATAGCACAAGACCTGCTGCTAAAGTACCAGTCAATCTCGTAGACGTACGATTATTCATGATGAGTGATTTTCAGCAAAGGTAGGACATGCTGTTTTTTTGGTAATGATTTCAAGAAAAGCACTCTTTGACGTTAATTTTGGGGCAACAACTCTTTTAAACACATTTTTGTACTGGTAAAACTGTTGAAAACATGCTTTTACTGCGATCTTAGTAGTGTAAGACTTATATTTACACTTTTGATATTGGCGCTTACATGTTGTTTTTAAAAATTAGTTTGGTTATTTTTCCTTTCAGGTCCGTTTGAAACATTTCTGGAATATATGTCGTATATGGAGGATTTTTTAGCGTTTTCCAACGTTTTTCAACGTTTATTAGAGGAATCCTGGATTCGCTCAAACATTTTTGAAGGTGATCTCATATAAGGTCGTGGAAATGCGTATGAATTACTGCCGCAAGTCAAACACCCAAACGGCTTCTGTTTTATTTTAAAACTGCGTATGAACTCGCCGAACATACCTGGATGGATCGCGTCGTTTGAAGTGTATATGCGAATACTTTACTAAGCAAATAGCTCAAGGTACGTGTTTTTAGGTCACTTTTTCATCAAAATCGATCCTTAATTAGCCTGTCTGCAGTCCAAACATTTTACAAGATTTATTTGCGAGGTAAAAATGAAACAAAGCCATACTAGGCCGTCTGCCGTGGCCTCAAAAAGTGCGTAGAAAAGGACTTTCATTAAGCATGTCTTAGAACTAAAATATTGTTACGGGAACTAACACTTTCGAAGTCACTGAGTTCAAATCCGAAGAGTTCCCACTCTGTAGACCCGCAGTTTTCTCACAAACTGCTAGTTTATCTTTACCAATTTTACGAGGAGTTTTTTCATTGTTC
>JAOBAZ010257837.1:0-15723 GCA_026546875.1 Pteroeides caledonicum
AATCAATTGGGAATGTGCTGACATCACACCACGAGAAAGAGCCATACTGAGTTTTGCAATGAGAATAGCCAAGGCTGGTGATTTGCTGCAAATGTTTTGTCTTTGAATCAAATCAAGTTAGAGTGTTCCATTTCTTTATTAATTAAAATAATTGCATTATTCAATATCACCCTTAACGTGTATATAATGTCTGTTACCTACTGAATACAGAAAAGCTAGCTATATTAGTTTAATGAAATTTCCTCAGATGGGTGGTATCAAATTAACTGAACTTTTTTGTTGCAGCTCTTATATTTTTAATCTACTGATAAAAAATACCTCCATGGCACAATTGTAATTAAATGTAACCGACAAGGACAGTGATAATGATCAATAAACTTCTCTGCCGCTAAACACAAGATAAATGATGTCGTGCCGCACGTCATTCAGTCACGGAAATGAAGGCAAAGCACACAAGATACATGCAGTGTATCAAATTCATTTAATAATGATAAAAATAACTGCAGGTAAACATGATACTAAATTACAATTTTATTTTTTAATGAAAAACCGTACCTTGAGATATACGATTGAAGATTTACTGTGTTTTGTATTTAAATTAAACCACTATGTATTTATATTAAACATTCATTTAAATATTTAAATCCATTTCATTATGAAAGCAAGCTTTATGACTTTCGTCAAGCGTACACTAGTCTTGGGGTTTCACCCATGCGACTTATTCATCTTTTTATGAAGTGATTTGAGGTTTTAAAGAAGTTTTTTTTTGTTACCTAAATTCTTAATTTAAAAATATACAAATAAGGTAACACGATTAAAATTACTGCATAAGGTTCACAGGATTGCATTATACGATTATGCCAAGATGGCCCGTATATAAATTTGACTTTTTTGTCTGTTCCTATAGATATCCTATTTCTTCAGTGGAAGCAAAAGACTATATATCCGAGTACAGGCGCCGACTGCATAAGCACTGAGAAAGAGAGAGCATACACCAACGAAGAAGACAAAGATAGGATGCTGCGATAGTTCTAAGAGTAGCAGTAAAAGAGCAGTTTGAGGAAGATGACCCCTGAAGGTGGCGTGTTGAGAGATCTAGCTGGAATTAGAACAAAAAAAAGAGATTGACAAAACATGGAGTGACCCTTCATCAAATTTCTAATTGAAAAGGAATAACATATTAGAATAGTCGATATTTTTAATAATTAATACGTTAAAACAGCTTGAACATCTTGGTAGAGTATAGCATATATACGCACAGAAAAGCTGCTGAAATATCTATATCACAGATGTATGCATTTCCAAAAGAATTTGCCAAAGACAACAATTTAATTTGAATAGTAATATTATAGATGAAGTAATGAATCTTTTGAAGTAAAAAAAATGGGTTTATCCTTATCTGTATTAGTGAATTTGGGGTTTATACCTTTTCTTTATTTAGAAAAATATTTGGGGAAAAATACTTGTTATGAAACGTTAATGCAAGTAGAAAACTTAATTATCAATTGCTTTTCCATAATATAAACAGACGTTTTAGTCAAATCAAAGAACGGTATAGTAGTCACCACATCATATATTTGATAATATTAATTGACTTTATAATTATTTTACGAAATATATTCAGTAACATATGGATGCACTTTTGATGTGATATAATTAAATGTATTATATTGCGGTATTCTCCGATGTATTCAGTATTTAATTATACCACATGAAAGTCCACCTTGATATCAGTAGATATGTTTTGTTATTAATGAAACTAGAGCACCCTATCGAGTGACTAGATTTAAGAGATAAAAGTCAAAATTTATCTTAGACGTACTGGAAACTCATAATCTCATGTCGTGACCACGCTATTCTTCTTATTAAATTACTCTTGGTTCTTTTTAATAGCGATGATCATTAAAATAATAATAGAATATATTATACTGATATAAGATAAGGAGTCCGAGCTGTCTATTAGCAGGTGGTCAAAATACATGATATGCACACACTGTGAATTTATATGAAACTTGGATCTTTAAAAATTTATCTCTAAGCGTATATGCAAAGCAGGATTAAAATTTCATGTTGTTTTGGTTTGTTTTGTCTATCATGAAAATAACCAAACAGAGGGCACGATTTCTCATAAGTGAAGCTTAGACATATAAAATAGTTGTTTTCTGCAAAATTTATTGATTTATGTTAAAAAATTGAAAGTCCAAATGTGGTGCATATCTCAACAGCTGAGTGTTTTGCAGGAACAACGTATAATCGATAGGCAAAAACAATTTAAATTCTAAATCGAGTCTGCTTAATTAAAAAAAATATTTATGATTTTTTTGAAATTGTTTTAATGTAAACTGAAGGCGACTTTTATATCATTAATCTGGAATGCACAAAATGTTCTTTTATCGACTTAACTCTCATCCTTGGAGGCATGGACTGTAGTGTCTCAGTTACAGAACAAAAGAAAGGCATAATAGAAACTCTTTTTCTCTGTAAGCCACTGTTTAGGGAAATTTTTAGTTTTTTATAAAAATACGTTTTCCAGTTCTATTGACTAAAACTTTATTTTCACAATTTTCTAAATTGTGAAAAATACTTCTGCATATGAAAAGAATTTGGGATAAGAACTGGACATTTAACTTAAAAGTTTCTTCGAATTAATATTTTATGAAAATATGGTTTTTTATATTTCTGGTATCCATTTCTTTATACATTGGTCCAGCGTCGTATCGTTTATAAAATATTCACTGACGAATAACATATATTAGTATAATTTTACTAGTTAATAGTACCTCAGTTTAAGTAAATATAAGGCATTATTTTCTAGACAGACAAGCAAATACATTTTTCCAAAGTTAACGTTCGCTTCCCGAAGTCGTTTAAAAAGTCGCTTTTGCATTCATCAACTACACTAAGTAAAATTATGCTAAAACAATTATTTACCTCAGTCTCGGTGATTATCGATAAATATTTACATCGGTAAATAATTGTTAAGTATAGCCTGAAATCGTGCCAGACAAGCAAAGTCTTCGCGCACGCAAAAACACACATAAACCCAGGAAAATGTTGTACTGCATTGTATCTTTATTAATTTTTAATTCTAAATGTTTTGCATTCTTTAATTACTTGGAAGTACACTGTATTATTATTTCATGTTATTTAGCGCATTCTCTATATAATTTACAGGACCAGTTGATCAAATTTATTTTTTAAGGTTTACTGACTCTTGTCAATATTCCCGCTTTTCTTCAACAAAGCCATGTTTATGAAACGGTGGTTTCTCTGAAGTGAACTTGCAATAGGTTCCAACCTTCTGGCAAAATTCAATTTTTTCTGCAATAATCGAAGGCTAGAGAAACAAGAGAACCACAAATTATTAAACGATTTCTTTTGAACAATTATTATTTCTCATAGACAAGTATTGGCATAATTGGTTGGGGTCACTCATCTTGTTTTTAACTGTTTGTCTCGTTTTATATTTGAGCTTTACGGGAGTTCTTCGCATGGAATAAATAATTGTCTGAGTTTGCAAAGCATAAGAGGAAAATTTACTCTGGATGTTACGTAGAATATGTAATCATGGTCGGATCCAGCACTAGTGCATCTAATTTCCATATCACTGCTTAGCCAATCAAAATTTTATTTTGACCAACTTGTTTTGTTATGCAAACTAAGTGCACTAGTGCTGGATCCGACCATTGTAATGTATCCATGCAATTTGGCAAATACGACAGGCAGTGAACAAGACTCCGACCAAATATTTGCATTAAGGTGTGGGAGAAGGGAGGGTGCTATAGAGTAAGACAAAGAACTTACTTTTAAATAATTTTTTTACCCCCCCCCCCCACACACACAGGGTAGCAACTTTTTTCTTGGACGTTGTTCGGAATTGTCGGGAGAAACCACATAACATGTTGGCTCACAAGTCGGGGGTTTCTTGGTTTCGTAATGTGGAGGTACTAGTGTCTATTTGTGTATCATAATAAATTTAAACCATAGTTAGTTAAGGTGACTTAACTAACTATAGTTTAAATGTTAGTGTAATACTTAATGATTTCAATTTAATGGGAGTCAATAAACTCGGCCGTGTGGAGAATAATAACGCTAGTTAAAAAAGTTGTATTATAGGCTAGAATTCTTAAATACACCTGTAAGGTTGCTTAAAAGATGTTTACCCGGTTAATAATGTCAGCGGTTAATTATAAAAGTGACATTTTTCCAAGAAATATTCAGCTTTAATATTTGATAGCATGGAGGTATGATGTACAGGGTGTCTCAAAAAACTACTTTAAAATCAAGCTGTTGTTGGAATTTGAATGCCTTGTTACTATGCTAAACCCAAGGGTGCGTAAAATTAAAAAACGAGATCCTAATAAAGATTTTACGGTTTACTTATCTATGTACATTCATGTGTTTTCTTAAAAGTGATCTGAAATTTTATATATATATATATATTGTGTTATTTGAAAGAACAGTAGAATAAACGTTTTTGAGTTCGATACATCGTTTCTAGTGATGTACAGTTTAAATAAATTTACGTCACAGACTGCAAAATGAGCGTTGGTTAAATCTCTGCCAAATGGATGTTATGTCAGATGTTATGTAAAGACGTTTGGTCCTTTTTTACTATAAGTGGAACATAAAATTAAATGAACGAGAATGATCAATGTTTTCGAGATATTTTACTTTAAAGTTTGATCACCATGATTTAAAGTCCGCCATCTTGAATTTTTATAATCATGCATGCAAATATATGACGTCAAAACCTGGGTCACGCCAATTTTTATCGTTAGAACACAATTCCAAATGAATCAGAAACTGCAGTTTGTAGGCATTGTCTTTTTAACACCATACGAGTATCTTAACGGAGAGCAAAAGGACTGGGGCTAGCATACGTTCGCTTTTCTAAAGTCTCGCAACATACCATGTGTTTGGATCAGAGTATCCAACATGGAAACCGATTTGGTATTTCTTAAAACCAGAACAGATTTTTATTTGATAACTAGTCCCAGGTCTTTCCCAGTTTCAAGATCAGCTCACTGACATGTAATAGATCTACAGGTCACGTGGATCACCTGCATGTTCTTTATGTTAACTATACATTAAGTAGAAAGGCTCAATCAGTTCTTAATTAACACCATACTATTCAATATTGCGGCCGTCTTCGTAGACGGTGTAACGACAATAGCTTGAACATAAATCGACCTCAGTTCAAATATCTAGTTCTAGTTCGTCTCACAAATCTAATGTGTCCTTATTTATAAGAAGTATAATCCAGTTTTGTTACGTTGAACAGCTCGCTGAAGAAATAATTTTGAATTGCGGCTTTTTAAAACTGGGATTCAAATTTACTCGTTCAGCGAGATTAAAATTAAAGTTTGCAAAGACAGACTTATTATTTTATATTCATAATACATAACTCAAAATAACCGATCATGTATAGATATAGCCAAAGAGATATCATCGACTTTAATTATCTAAGCACTTAAGAGAAAAGTTGTTTGTGTGCTCGTGAAAAAAAAACTAATTGTTTTGGATTTGCTGATACTTTCTTAAAGATTCCTTTCTTCGATTACATCAAGCAATGGTAAAAGAAAAGCATATCGTCGTATGTGAATTTCTAGGAACATTTTGATACACAATCATTTTTGTTACCTTTATGCAATGATTACAAACAAAATATGGGGGAAATGTGCTAAAGTGCAACAAATGAAAACGAGGTTTAAAGCATTATTGTAGAAAGAATGTTTGATATCCTCCTAATGGTTGATTTGTTGTAAAAGTACGAGCTTACGTACGTAACAGACACAACTTAGAACAGTTCTTTAAATTAGAAAGTAAAAGATAGTTATATAGAGATAAAATTAACCTAGAAATACGTGTTCTTATTGAAAAGAATTATTGTCAAATTGTTTTTCTTCTCCTAGAAACTCACCGATTTCATTTGTCGTCTGCCAACATTTCCCACAGCTGCATTAAAACCCATCACGTCAGTTGTCGTGAAAAAAAACACGACTAATAAAACCATCAAATATTTCATAATTCTCCTGTATAATTTTAACAATGTTATAGGTATATACTAACGTATCCAAGTGTCGATCCACTCTTAAAGATCAGGTAGTGGTTTAACTATGCTGGGCCAAATGAAAAACCTCTAAGCTTATTATTGTTTTTATAGCATAAAATATGTTTGATTTGCAATTAGTGGAAAATGCGTGGTTGTGATCCTGCAAAACTATTCCAATTATCTCAATTTTGCATCTTATTAAAATTTTGCTTTCTTAAATTCGTTGAATGCATGAATACAACTGTGTTTAATTTATTTTATATAGACTTCAATCGTATATAAATGTCGTACTGCATGGCATGCCACAGGAACACGAGAAAATTATCATTCTAATCAATTAAATCTATTTTCCGAAAATAAACAATTGCTTTATTGACAATTATTACATAATTCAACTCACATCCAAAATATCTAAATAGATAAAACCATTACGTTCTCGGTTTGCCAAATATGTATAACTTTAGCTAACTGGAAATTACTAGCCTAATTTGTGATATGAATTGGCGCACACATATAACCTTTAATATAACAGGATGGCGCAATTATTAGTTTGCGGTGTATTAGGGAAGAATGATGTTTTTAATTGATTATATAAAGTGTACTCACCGCGCATTCAGCGTTATGTTTATACTATTTATATAAATAAAGCTTGGATAATCTACGTTTTGTACGTGGTTCGATACCAAGGCCTGCAACAAAAAAAAATATTGGTATGTTTACGAACGACAAAGATACCTCGAAACATGCAATACAAGATTGTTACGGTTTTGACATGATTGTCCCGCAGTTATTTGATACGGAAATAATATTTCAAAAAATAATTAGGAAATCGACTAATAGCCTTAATGTTTTTACCATGTGTACGTTGATTGTTAAATTGTTGTACAATTAATGCATTTTAATTGCTCGATTTCCTTTTAACAAACAAATATTAAAGATGTCATAATGCAATGACACAACAAGGCATCGTTATTGTAATGTGGAAATCGCCTTTTGAAAGCAAAAACGTGAATGAAATTTAACGAATGTTTCATAAAAACTATGGCTAATGATTTTTAATTTGTCATTTGGAACTGGAAAGGAAACTTATCAATTACACCAAATATTTTTAATTATGAAGTAAGTCTGAGTTTTTAAACGATTGTAATAATTTATAAGATTCACTTGCATGCATACAATATATCGCATTAAAAATTAATACAGTCAAATCAGTGTGACTTATTGATTACGATATCGACTTTTAAGATATTTTATTTCCAATGCTTGTTTCGGACTTTGTGCATTTCTATCAAACTTCCACTTAGTTGTCATTCTGATGAGTCAAAGCCTATGCAAACACATCACTACCACGACGATATAAATTTTTGTTACTCTACGAATTGAAAACTAACCCCAAAACACTGATAAGGCGGAAAGCATGAGTTGTATATTTTGGTTTAATATAAC
The DNA here is from genome assembly GCA_026546875.1 of Pteroeides caledonicum. Classification (NCBI taxonomy): domain Eukaryota; kingdom Metazoa; phylum Cnidaria; class Anthozoa; order Scleralcyonacea; family Pennatulidae; genus Pteroeides; species Pteroeides caledonicum. Next base: position 7,502 of record JAOBAZ010257837.1, read on the forward strand.
TCAGAAAGAACTAGCTACATTAAGACATTAAGACATACCTTTAGTGAATGTACATTATTTAATCACCGAATGTTGTACCTCCCACAGTGTAAGTATAATGATACAATTGATTAGCTTGAACAGTTAAGCCAAATCATTAGCTGCTGAAAAAATTAATTCATTACTATCCCATCCAATCCTTTGATGATTTACATACCGCTAGACTAGAGGGATGTTTTTTTGGACTGCCTGTAGTAGTCAGGTGTTAGAGTCAAAAGTCGGTACTATTGAATCTACTTCCTAAAATATTTATGGTATTAAATCAGTTAGTGGTATGTATTTTTTAAAGCTCAAAAGTGACCACAAAGTGTTCATATGAAAATTATATAATTAAAACAGAAAAACGTTGGCAAGTTTAACTATACGTGTGATTATATAATATGCTGCACTGATGACAACACGCGAGTTGTATATATTCTTGCTACAATATAGTAGGGTTATTTGCAAGTAATATATATCCGTCATGCATGTTACGCATGATATCCATAGAACTATTGCCTACTTTATATTACACCGCGACTTAAGAAAATAATAAGCATACATACGTGCGTCAAAAAGCAAGTTGTGAGATATAGTTCGTTACGCGGACGCACAGATAGTGGGAAGCGAAGTGGGACCAGAGTGCTCAAACTGCGAGGAACGTAGTGAGCGTTGCATTATCGCTTACGGACACCCACATCGACTTCACGAGAGTGCTCAACAACACCGAAGTGGAGGAGCGTAATAGTTCAATCTACGGACACGTGTTTCGCTGTTCAACAGCTCATCAGCGCAGCTTGGAACAATCTGAACGAATCGCTTAACGTATATATACACATGCTGATGTTGGCGAAATAAGAAATAAAGAAATATAAAATGGTTAAGAAATATAAAATGGTTTTCCGTGATATAGCTAAACACACGGATGTTGCAAGATTTTCGAAAAGCGGAATAAAAACACAAGCCGTAGACGAGTGTTTTTTGCCGCTTTTCGAAAGTTGAGCAACATTTCAAGTGTTTATATCAGAGTATATAAACACAGGGAAACCCATTTTATATTTCTTTTATAAAATATCAGGTTCAAAACTGTAATGAAATGTAAAAAAATCATCCCACAGTGAAAAAAGCACGGAAAACCCGTGTTTATATAGCCTATGTACTCTGTTGAAAACCGTGTTTATATAGCCTATATACTCTGTTGAAAACCGTGTTTATATACTCTATGTTTTTAAGCTCTTTAATAACTCAAAGTGAGCTCCGCAACAATTCTTTATTTAACTAAACAAACACAGAAATTGAGAATCATAAAAATAAAATATACCGGCTTATTGAATGGTTTGACATGTAATACGGCATGGTATTTTACGAGTTTTGTATGCCGAGCCCGCAGGGCGAGGAAAAATGCGAGAAACGAGTATAAAATGCCAGGTCATCTTACATGTCAAACCATTCAATGAGAAATTTATTATACGACACACAATTTTATTTCTGATTATTTAACTTTTGTTTGATTAAATATATACAATTTGCGGAAAATCGAGCTACACGCACGTACAATTAATTAGGAAGCCAATGTAGTGCTACAAATGATGAACTTGTCAAACAGGTTTACGGGACAAGTAGAGAATGCTAAGCGTCACGTTTCAACCAAATCAATAAAAGCAGACAAATTCACTGGAACATTTTTTCTTCATAGCGTTCTTTGATGAAGTAAACCAGTTTTTAACCGGTATATTACAGTGCAATACGGAGTGCAATACGGCTGGGTATTTGTACTCTGTTTTGCCCTTATATGGTAAAATGACGTGAAAGCACCTGTATATATATATTAATATATATAGAGAGGTGCGCCTCAGTTTCGATGATTACAAGCCTATATTCACCTAATTTGCCTTTCTCTCAGTGAATATAGGCTTGTAATCACCTTGCCTTTGGCGACTAATTGTTAAATAGTATATGTACAAAAATTAATGTACATTTACATGTACAAGTTTTATTAGTTAAATGGAGCCACATACTTCACACAGTATCAGTACTTTGTATGTGAAACGGAGCCAGTTATGTCGGGTCAAAGTTAATCATTTCCTTAAAATCCATCACAAGTCTGTCACAAAGCCGACGTTGTAACGAGCCTAAACTATGTCAAAACTATGTGACTATCATGGATTATCTGACACATAACTGATACTATTTAGTAATTATACGGTCGTGCTTAAAGTCCATTAAATTTCACGAGTACGTACTTTTCACACTTGCGCTGCATTTTAGTCAGATATTTTATAATTAAATTTGATTCGACACAAGAGCGACGTCTAAATGTGCCTAAGAAGTACTATTCCAACTTTATGCTCAAATTGTTTATTGTTTATGTTTTTGCTTATTATTTTTTTAGGATATGAATGAGGCAAATGCAGTTTTTACGGGTGAGACTTTGGCTCATGAGATGGGACATAACATTGGTCTGCGTCATAACGGGGGTAAGTTCGATCTTATAGGGATTGTTTTTTGCTTCCCCGCTTTGCCGCGAGGATGCAATGAGGCGTGTCAGTAGTGGAGGTAAAAAGTTAAAGCAACCACTATAACACTGGAATTATGTTTATAAGATCTCATAGCCTGAGGGAATTGCTTAAGATGTTGAGCAGTCTTTTGATCGTTGATGGTTTTCAAAACTTCGCCATGATAATATGCTCAGCTATACTAAAGCATGAGCCACAGGTTCAAATCTCGCTTCAGCCAATAGTTTTTTGTATTGTCCGAAACAGTCTTAGAAATCATGAAATATTTCTCTTCTATGACATTCATTTATTTTGTGTTATTTGCATTACTTAATAATAAGTTTTGTATCAGGTAAGTTCGGTTGAAGCACGCTTGGAGTGCGTTTTTGGATATACATGCACCAGTTTACGAACAAGGAACGAGAAATTTAGTACTAAGCAAAATTTAGCAGGAGGCAAAGCTGAGTGACGTAATAAGTTTCCCGTTCCTTGTTTGGTGAACGATTGCATGGAAATCTTGTTATAAAATTACATATGTGCTACGCGCACGCTTATTGGTTAATAACCGTGTTTGGATAGCACGATCCAAATACGGGTTAAAGCCACTTTGGCAGACGCGGGAATTCTAATACTGTGACGTTACAACAAAATTTGCGAGAAATTTATTTTTGTTACTTTATAAAGCAATTACCTAATGGATAGCGCGTTTCGATAACTTTATCCAAACACTTGGGATATTGCTCGAGTTAAGAAAAGCTACTGAAATTACTCGCCTTCAGTTCGTGATTCCTGTAGCTTTTCTCAACTGTCGCAACATCCCAGCGCGTTTGGATAAAGCTATCCAAGCACGCTACCCATTAGGTAATTGTATAATAACACACAAACAAAAAATACTTTCAGCGTTTTAGACCCCGTTTACACTAGGGCGAGAGTTTTCGGATTCGTGATAGAACGGCAATGTTTTAGTACCGGATTCATGTTGCTGTTTACACACGGAGCGCCAGATCCGATAGTAAATTTTCTTGGTTTGGTGCTCTATCCTGAAACTTTGAATCCGGAAAAAAAGTGGAACCTTCGTATCTGAAAGGTACGATTAAGTGTAGAATAATACGGGAATTTCAAACGGGCGAATCCGATGACATTTGTATACAAGCGTGTAGTGTAACCGTCTAACAAATCCGTATACTGATTTCAACCGAATCCGAAAACTTTAGTGAATCCGGAAACTTTCACCCTAGTGTAAAAGACGTTATACCCTGAGGGTATAACGTCTTTTCAATTACCAAGATCGCTATCAGAGCTGCGCGATTAACTAGAATGATTCACATACTTTCACAATAAAACAATTTATGCGGATAATAAATAATTTTAGCTGAATTAGACTATTGAGCCATTTTAAGCGTTTTATATCTAATTTGAGTAAAGAACAATTCATGCACGTCTATAGCGCAATGTGTATGGTGTAAATCGTCCATTAAGGACGCACGTTTACGAGAGAAAAATATTAACATTGTTTATTGTTTCCTTAGCTGAGTGTCATTGCCCGAAGGGTTGTGTTATGGATGAAAGTGGTTTGTAAGTATGACATTGATAGAAAATAGTCATTATAAATTTAAATTTACTTAAAGGGTATTAGCAATGAAGTTAGTAAAACCAAATGGGAAATCTTAACAAGTTTTCCCAACTTAGTATCCCAACTTAGACAAGTAAAATCCCCAGGGGTTAGCCTACGTAAAATAATAAGATTCAATTACCTCCAAGAAAGGGTTAACAAGATAGTCTTTAGTCTTTCTGGACTGTAGCTCTACCTTAGCCTACATTAAAAATAACAACCGTATGCCGTCTGGAAAAGGTTAACGAGACAAGGTTAACGGTAACTCGACTTTAGACAAGTAAAATAAGAGAAGTTACCGTCAGGAAAGAGTTAATATTTATCACAAGAAATCAGATATATCTACATTGAAAGAGCGTTTATTTCATAAAAAACACAAAAGTTACAACCAATATTTTAATTTTCACTATATTTCTTATCAGTGTTTTGGTTAATAAATTGTCATACATTGAAATTAATTATAATTGGTTTGCATAGTTTATTGCAAGCGACATGAATAAATTGTAATGTGAAATTTTCAAGTAACAGCACGTTTGTAAGAATTACATGGTTTAAATTTGCTTTCTTCTAAACAACTTTCGTACTGTCCTTTAAATCTTTCTAAAGTTTAGATAGTTTTAGAAATTGGTTTCTTTTGCTGCGTATACAATAAATAACGTCAGATTTTCCACAGCCAGGTTAAACGTTCCTCATTCATTATTCTGGAAAACAACTACTACGAAAACGAATATATTTTAGATATAAAAACGAATATATTTAGGGTGTCAACTGAAGTTGGTTATTACCCATATTGCCATACAAACTGAGTTCAAATTGAATTGAGTTTTCTTTCTAGCCAATATAATTATAGATTCGACCAGCCGGGCCATTTTCGCCGACCTTCAAGCGGTTGAGGCAAAACGCCCTCCGTACGAGGCTGAATAGTTTTTTATATTTTTGTATTTAAGACGATAAAAAATGTGCTTCCATTTTCCTGAGCAAATCAGAGACCCACATTACTTTTAAACTGAATATATTAGGCTGTAACTAGGAATTGTAGTAAGTTTGAGAAGTCAGTTCAACGTCGGACTTTACCTGCAGCTCTCCTTTACAAAAGGACTCGTACTTTAATATCCCAGTAAGGTCCTCTGTTTCGTGTTTGAAATATATGTACATAAAAATATCTTTCAGACCAATAAAATTTATTTAAAAATACATCAGTCTTTCCCAGAGTTCTCTTTTAACAAATTGAATAGAATTAGTTAATTAATCAGCTAATCGCTCGCGTGAGAAATCAGCCATTTATTTTGGTTAATATATGAATGAAATAAAACGACAAGTTCGTTTGGTTAATATATGGACTGTATATACCCTATCTGGACGGGTTGGGAATTTGGGCTGAGGACAGATCGAACGATATATATCATTCCTACAACAGAAAAAATCTGCCTGAGACATTTTACTTCAAACATGCCAAAATATCAATTTATCAAGAACTTAGCAGAGAGAGAATTGTCTAAATCTAGCCTGTGACGACATATCCGGAACTTGCGAATATTAGATTTCTATGTTAGTATGTTGGTGAGTGTTTGACCCAAAAGATAATTCATTTTTTATTATTTTTCAATATATCTCTATCAAACAACCGTAAAACTTGTAAAACCATTGCAATACAACACCTTTATATCTACTTCATGTCCCGATGCGTCGTCATCACTCTTAATTCTACCCAGACTTTTTTTTGCCGGCCATATTTTAAAAACTCAACTTTGAATATCAATATCCCTGGAAGCTTTGAATCACTGAAAAAATGTTATATATAATTTTATTCCCCCTAAGTACGGCCGATTTTTTTTAAAAAATGAAAATTCTCGGATATGCTTTTAAATATTTCTTTAAATATATTATATATGCTCAATAAATGATTTTTCTGCAGTCAAACAATTGCTTTATGTAATTAATATGTACTTTCTCTAGAGATAATCCTTCCCACACCTTCTCACAGTGCAGTATAACAGCCTTAAAAGACTTGTTTCTGGAGAATGTTGGAACTTGTTTGTTCAATGAACCGACAAAGGTTTGCTAAAACAGTTTCATTGTTTTTTTGAGTAATGCTAAAACAAAACATTCATGGCCCTCGCTTCTATGAGGGTCGTTACTGGTTGTCCTCTTGGAAAAGGATGTTAAACAGTAGGCCCCCTCCTGTAACACCTGTTCGCATCCATCATCATCCTAAGGTGGTCGCGTGCAATTCTATCGCACCAGTCAATGTCCCGTAGTATTACTACCGTCTTCGGGGCGGAGGCTTAACCACTGTCGTTATCAGGAAGGGGTGGGGGTGGGAGGTTCGTTCCCTTTTTGGTCAGAATACCTGGTGGGACCTTCGTCGGTTAGTGCGCATTGCACAAGGACTCCCCGGTGTCTTGTACGCGGCATCATACAAAACAACATCACATTTAATTAAATATACTTACACGTTGTGAACCATAAACCTTTTTTATACAAGCCTTTGCGGTCGTTATTGATTTAAAAGATATTAAGTTCATAATGAGGTTTAGAGACAGTTCCAATCTACATTATTTTATACAATCTCATTAGCCGGCATTGAGAAAACCAGTCACGACCAGTCTAATTTGCATGTTAAAAAATCAAATATCTCATAGTTTACTACAATGATATATAATCTACGTATCAAAATGATAAATATGATCTAAATAATATATAATCCATGGTCATACACTATAAATTTAGTTTATAGTGAACTATTATAGTACTTGCAATGTTTGTAAATTATTATGACGAATTATATAGTATCTATTTGCATAAGTTCCGTAGCGTAGCCAGCCCGACAATTTAGTCCTGAAATATTTTCATGTTCAACAACCGTCAAAACAATGAATTTCTAAAAAAATGAATAATGGTAATGATTTAAAATTTGCGGGCTCAAAATTTGATTTAACATTTGCGGACTGGCTTTGCCACTACATAAATTAGCCTAACCAATTATATTCCAGATCATTCAATTTTTCGATCATTCAATTTTTACTCTAATATGACCGGCCCTGACTAGGACTTTCTTTTCTCCCGTTAGAAGCCCTGGGATTGCAGATCGTCTTAAATAATTAAATTTTTAAAAAATATGTAGTCATGTACTTTATGTAAAAATTGTTACATTGGACTCGGCCCAAGCCCTATAGGGAATATAACGCTAAATATCTCTTTAGTTGGTGAGTGACCCTGTTTGTGGCAACGGATTTCTTGAAACCGGGGAGGAATGTGATTGTGGAACTGAAAAGGTACTGTACCAAATTTTAGGTCAAGGACGAAATTTTAGTAGACACTGCAAGAATTATTGAGATGAAAATTACCATAAAAGTAATTTCCACCCAATGCATGTAATTACTGCTCTTAGTACTGTGTTTGGAAAAATGACTGCTCTTAGGTAATCAGGAAGCACCAATTTTTCCATCTATATTATTTGTGGAATAAATTGCTATAGTCCAAGTCGCATCATAGTTTTTTTGGCGTAAAACCTCCAAGTTTCATATGGTTAAATCACCCTAGTTATTCAAAATTTTTACTTGTTTCTTCCACGACCACGTAACAAAAGTCTTAATTTTAATACAAAATTAATATAGAATTAATACAAAAACTTGACCTTTTCTTTGACACTTCAGAAATAACGTAGATTAATGGTTACTTATAAATAGTTATGTTATAAATATGAGGCATTATCTACTAGCCACCCAAGCAAATGCTTATTTTTTTCCCAAGCTCGATTCCCAAAGTCGTTAAACTATACCATATAAAACAATTATCTCAGTTTCCGCGATTATCTGCAAAAAATTCGACGTCGGTATATAATTGTTAACTTTTTAAAAACAATATCGTATGGCTCTTTTGAAGGTACCTTGCTGGGCATCAAGAATCAAAAACGAGATCCGAGAAGGCTGTCATTTTTTGGATATTTGGACCGCACTCCAGCATCCATTTTCAGTAATAACATGGTTCATGATCCATGTCATTACTGAAGATGCTGTTGGTTTATTTAATATTTCAGAAGTCTTTCTGAAGTCTTAATATTTCAGAAGTCTTCTCGGATTTCTGAAATATTTGAT
>JAOBAZ010257948.1:0-15710 GCA_026546875.1 Pteroeides caledonicum
TATATATACATACAAGTAAAATCATCTGGCATATATATGTATTATCAAATATTCTTTCGCTTAATGGTGGCAGCACTAATTGTCCCATTATAAAGTACTGGTAATTTCAGATACATCAGTAAAACACCTATGAACTAAAAATATCATGCATGCATGCAACAGTTGAATTTCAAAGTGGCAAACTTCAAACACTTACTGGATACCCTTTTGGTCCTGGGAATCCAGGCGGTCCTGGATCACCTCTATTTCCCTATTGTAAAAAAATAATTTAAAATTTGCATCACATCAAAAAATGTAAATTTTTAATAATTTCAATTCAAAGTACATTTTACTGTATTACACTGGTATACCATACTGTATGGTGTAATTTTCCATTTTTAGCATACCTCTGTTCCAGGTCTTCCTCTGCGACCAGTTCGACCAGGTGGCCCCTAGTAAATACATTTTTCACATTGGATGTTAGCTCTTATCCTACAAGTATACCTGTCGTACTGTATATGACTGAATCCACACAGCCCTCGTTTGCTATTACCTCATTGATGGTGGTAGGTTTTTTTGTTACTAGTAAAGCTATCTGGTATCTGATCTAGTACTGCCTAGAGCATGATCAATGGATGGTAATTGTACATTAACCACTTACTGGTGGTCCTGGATTCCCTCTGTTTGCTCCATTAACTGGACCCTTAGTCTAAAAAAAGGCACTGAGTTAGAAAAATTTGTAAAAAAATCCCTCTATCTATAATAGCTGAAATAAATGATGAGTCTAAATGCAGTGGGCTATCTGATATGTACATTACAAATTAACTTTTAGTTTTATACCACAATGACACTTGCATAAGGGCATGGTAATCCTGAATTTGAAACAGATACAAATATTGACCTACTATACTTGTACATGTATTTGTCACTCACCAGTTGAGCCCAGGAAATTTTTTGAGAGATGTAAATGTATCTCTAAAAACAACATCAGGGACCAAGAGAAAAGAAACCCCATTTAAAACAGTCTGAAGTCTAAAGGATGATGTGGATCTCAGTTTGTACAGTTTGGCTCATAAAACATGGGAGGTATGAATGGGTAAGACAGAAATGTCAGGTGCTCTTGGTGTTATGAATAGTGAGAAGACAGGAATTACATGTACTACCTAATTGGGTCAGTGAGTGATGACTGAAATCAGTGATTACTGAATAATTTAATTGTAAATGAGAGAATGATGCCACAGGTGAATGGAGAACTGAGTACCCTTTTACCCATTTACCATCCAATAGACTCTTGATCCACCAGGGCAATAATTAGTTTCTAGAACATGAGCTGATGGTTATGGTTATGGTAAGGAGAAACTTCTAGGGAGGAAGCTACAGAAGAGTTACAATTGATGAGATGCAGTTTGGGCTTGTACATGTACCAGGGAAAGGACCAGTGATGTGATTTGTGGTTCATTTAGTCAGATTGGCATTTAGAAAACTGGGGGTTGAAGAATGGTTGGTAAAAGCAGAAACTGCAATGTATTTGAAAGCAAAGACAGTTGTGACAACAAGAGTGTACGTAAGTAGTATGGGAACAGTATTTGAGGTGATTGAGGAATTGTTTTACAGCCACTTTCCCCGCTTACGCAGGGGTTGGCAAGTGGCTCCCCACAGCAGCCATCTCAACTTCTCACACTCGCTTGTAGCTTCTTTTCTCATGGTCTTCTTCAACCTCTGACACACTCTACTTCATAGGACATAATCTTCTTCACACACTCATGATCTTTCCACACAACATGTCCAAACCACGTCAACCTGTTCCGCTTCACAACCCCAGACACACATTCAACTCCCATTCCCTCTCTCAACTCTGCACTTGGCTTTCAGTGATATACCACACATCTGCCTAACCATTCTCATCTCTGTCCTTTCTAGTCTTGCATTCTTTTCAGCATTCGTAGCCCATGTCTCACTTCCATAAACCAAAGCACTCCTCACACATGATGCATAAACCATGCCTTTCAGTCTTAAAGACACACCCTTCCTTGTTAGGATCCCAGACAGCTACTTAAACTTTCTCCATGCACAACACACTCTCGCAACAGATGCTGAGTTTACTCCACCACTTCCATTCAGCATGTCCCCAAGGTAACAGAACTTTCCCACATTCCCCAGATACTTGCCATTTCCTAAACTGTCTTCATTGTCACTGTCCCTTCTTGTATCTGCTCTCTGGCATGTCTTACAAACAAATATACTCTCCACCTTAACTTAAGCATTCCTTTCACACCAGAGCAACATTTGTGAACCCACTCACTGCATTCCATACATCTGATTAAATCACTGCCAACACCTTTTCCACATACCGCTACACTGCAAGGCCATTTACCTGTTCTTTCAGACTTGCCATAATTCACTCCTGACAATATCACCTTGGTTTTACTCACATTCATTCTCAGACCTTTTGCCTCCAGACAGTCCTTCCACTGCCAAACTTTCTCTTTCAGCTTCTCAAAAGCCTTAGCCATCAGAACCAAGTCATCTGCATAAAACAGCTCTCATGGCAGTCCCTCCCTTGTTTCTCTTGTCAACACCTCCATCACAGCAATAAACAGAAATGGTCTCAACACTGACCCCTGATGCACACCAACTTTTACCTCAAATTCTTCACTGTTCCCATATTCAGTTTTCACAACTGTCCTTGCTTTCTCATACATTGCCATTACTCCTTTCACCAGCTATTCCTCAACCCCAAGTTTCCTTAAAGCATATCTCACTACCTCCCTTGGAACTCTATCAAAAGCTTTCTCCAGATCCACAAATGCCAAGTACAATTCTCTCTTCTCTCCCAAGAGTCGTTCTTGCATCTGTCAGACCACAAAGATTGCTTGCATCTGTAGTTCCCTTTCCTGGTACAAACCCAAAGTGCATCTCATCAATTGTAACCCCCTCCTGTAGTTTCGTCTCCAGACCTCTCTGCATAACCTTCATTGCATGTTTTGCTCTGTGAAACCCATGGTCCATTGGATCACCTTTTCCCTTGTATATAGATAAAAGGGTACTCAGTTCCCAATCCTGTGGCATTTTTCCCTTGTCTACAACCAAATTTCTGATTTCAGCCATTTTTCTTACCACAGCCTTGCCTGCTGCATTAATGATCTTACTCACTAACCCAGTGGGGGCTCCTGCCTTTCCACTTTTCATTTTCTCTATGGCACTTTCTTCCTCCTCTCTGTGATATATTCTCTAGGACCTTCCATTAACTTGCCATCAGCAATTCCATTCCAATCATTCTCTACACTTAACAACCTCTCCATTTACTCCATCCACCTCTTCTTTTTCATGTCAGGCTTTACAATCATCCTTGACCCTTTAACACCTGAATTTTTTCCTTTTGTTTGTTGTCGCTATTTGTTTTTGCTTTTGTTTTAGCTTTTATCATATTGCTTATGCAATGCACAGATGGGGTTGTATACGACCCCATCTGTGCATTAGGTTAAGACAATTAACTCCAACCACATCCTGTCTTTTCTTTGCCATCTGTTTTGCTATTTTGAACACTGACCTCTTCCCCCCTTCTGTGTCAAGCATCACTTCAAATCTTCTCCTCTCCTGATTGTTAGCCTGTGCTATGTTTTCTTTGCATCCTTTTTTGCTGTCACATACTCTTTCATCTTTTCCACTTCTTCTACAGGTACCTTTTGCCTGGCACCATATATGCCTTGAATTTTAACTTTTTCTCACTAACTCTCTTGTTTACCTCTGCATTCCACCACCATGTCTCGACATGCCTTGGCTATCTTTTTGTCAATCCACCAACTTCTCTAGCTGCCCTCATCACCTGAACTTTTGCATCCTCCCACACTTTGTTCACATCACCGCCATGATTCTCCTTCCACCCCAATTTATTCTTAAACTGTTCACAAACAATTTTATCTTTTAGTCTCCAGACTTGGACAGAAATTACTCCTGCTTACTTTCACATCCCCTCTCACTTTCACTTTCAAGTTAATCACTATCAAATGGTGCTGTGACACTGTCTCCTCTCCAGCAATTGCTTTTGCATCCTAAAGGTAGTTCCTGTCCTGCCTACTTATCATCAAATACTCAACAGTTGTAGCTGATCCATCTGATGAATATGTGATAAGCTTATTGGTCTCCTTTCTAAACTGTGTTCCACAAACATTAAACTCCATTGCATCTCCAAACTCCAGGATACTTTTACCTTTGACATTTCTAGCTCCAAAACCAAACCTTTCATGTACTCCCTCATATCCATTACTCTCTTTACAAACATGTCCATTCAGATCTCCACCAAGCACCACCATTTCATTGTCATTTAGCCTTCCCACTACTGTAGCTCATATACCTCATTCCAGAATGCATCTTTCTCGATCTGACTACGTCCAACTTGTGGTGCATAGCCTGATATCAGATTGACTATAAACATTTACCAACTACAAGTTTCACCAACATCAGACGTTCACTCACACACTTAACCTCAGCTACTTTATCTAAAAACATTTCTGACACTATTAAGACACCAACATCATGAATCCCTTCATATATTCACTGTTCATTCCTTTTACCAGCCTTGTACCTTCACCTTTCCACCGTGTCTCCTGTACACAACACACATCCACCCCCTCCTCTGCAGTGCCTCAACTATCATTGACCTTCCTGTCATACTTCCCACATTCCAGCTAAACCGAAGTCCACATGGTGCTTCAGGCTCCTTACCATCATAAATGGGGTTTTCCCCATGCATGTTTTCCTCGGGTCTTCCATCTTGAGTTTTAAAAAGGGGAGATGAAGATACCCACAGGATACTTTGGGCTGTACCCTGCCCATACATAATAGCTGCTATGTTTAGTACTTCTTGTGGCCAGGGTTTTTATGGCCAGATGCCCTTCCTGACGCCAACCTTTTCTGTTAGAGAAGGACCCTTAGCCTTTACCTGCAAGGCAGCAGGCAGATACAGTTTAACGTCATGCCTAGGACATTTGAGGTGATAGTTGGTGTACATTAAGGGTCAGTGGGTCAAGGTGATGGTGTCAAGAATGAATATTGCTGGTAATGAAATTAAAACAATGCATAGGTTGTAATTGGCCTTGCAGTGTGGGAAGTGATTCAGTTAGATGTACAAATACGAGGGTGGGTCCATAAACATTACTCAGGTATGCAAGGAAGTTGGGTAGGAAAAAAACAACATTTATGTGTGCTGCAACTCAAGTCAGAGAGCAGATAAGAGAAAGGAAAGTGACAGTAATGACAGAACTGATTTAAATTGTGAGGATCTGGTAAATGTGGGTAAGTTCTGTTACTTGAAGAACATGCTGAAATGCTGAATGCAGGTGGAACAAATGCAACATTAGTTGCATGGGTGCATTGAGTTTGGAGAAACTTTAAGAAACTGTCTGGAGTCTTAACAAGGTGACTGAAAACTGAAAAATAAGATTTATGCATTGCGTCAGGAATGCTTTGATAATTATGGAAGTAAGATTTGGGTGTGAATGTAGCACTGAATGTGAAATTGAAGACAAAGATGAAAATGATCATATAGGTGTGTGGTGTCTTAATGAGAGAGTACTGAGTGTAGAATCAAGGTTTCAAACTTTTATGGTAGCCAGGCAAATATCCACAATATCAGATTAAGGTATGTCTGTGAAGTAGGTGTCAGGGGTTGATGAAGACAAAGGATGACATGGAATCAGACTGACTAGAGAGGACATAAAGAAACAGGAGATATGTATAAAGAGCTAATGGATCCAAACAAGCATGGAAAATGGGGGGAAGTGACATGGGGAACTACTAGCCAACTATCTGTGTAAGCTGAAAAAGGTGGCCATAATATATAGTAGCATCTTCACAAACTATACATCAAGTTTCAAGAATGTGAAATTGAAGACAAAGATGAAAATGATCAGATAGATGTGTGGTGTCTTAATGAGAGAGTACTGAGTGTAGAATCAAGGTTTCAAACTTTTGCAGTAGCCAGGCAAATATCCACAATATCAGATTAAGGTATGTCTGTGAAGTACTGGTGTCAGGGGTTGATGAAGACAAAGGATGACATGGAATCAGACTGACTAGAGAGGGCATAAAGAAACAGGAGATATGTATAAAGAGCTAATGGATCCAAACAAGCATGGAAAATGGGGGGAAGTGACATGGGGAACTACTAGCCAACTATCTGTGTAAGCCGAAAAAGGTGGCCATAATATATAGTAGCATCTTCACAAACTATACATCAAGTTTCAAGAATGTTTCAAGCATGAAGCGAGGAACCTTCAAGCTCAAAGAAAGGAGGAGAAAGAAAAGGTTCAAACTTTTATTTCCATCTACAAAGTATGTGATGTGAAATACCATAAATAATAAGCATTTGTTACACTGTGTGACATACTTCTATCACTTAAAGCCCATTTATCATTCGCTCTTATAAAGGAAGAGCTTTTGTTTTAACTGTTAACAACAATATACATGGTTAGCAGTTAATTTTACAGTTGACTTTGTACTTTGTAGAACATAGCTCCACAACTTTGTTTACAAAACAGTTTAGTACTATTTCACTTCCTTAGAATGACTTTGAGTAACATATCAAATGTTAATAACAATGTTGCACAAACATGTTTTATTTTACACAGAGAACTTTAACCATGTCTGATCAGTAAAACTATACATGGCAAGAGGTGAGTTGTCATTATCATTTTGTAAAGCATGATTCCTTGAAGATGCTATGATACTTTATTAAGTGAGACTTTATGCGTATCGAGCATGACATCCAATTGGTGGTTGAGTAAGTGATTGTGCTGTGTTTCTTGTTTGCAACATTCTCAAACTGTGTTCAAATTGCTGGGAAAAATTGTATAGTTTTGCAAGGACAACAATTGTTGTTAACAATTGCTGTTGTACTGTGGTTGTAGTATCTTAATTGGACAGAGAAGAAAATTAAAAATTTCATGCCCTATCACTGTAATTACATTAATTAGCACTTACAGAAGCAGGTTGTCCATTGTCATCTTCGCCTGGTGGACCTGGAATACCTCGTGGGCCAGCAGCCCCTTTTCTTCCTTTTCTGCCTTTAAGTCCATCTGGGCCCTGTCAAAATTTCAAAAAAACACTGTTACGTACAGGTAGAGTTTCACAACTTAATAGGCCATTAAAAGTTGTATTTTAGCTGGAAGCAACCCTTTAAGTTGTTCATAATTAAAAGGGAAATACAGTACCAGCTAGAAATAACCTAACACTGCGGTTCGAGTTCAGTTGCGGTTCGGTATGGTTTGGTTGCAGTTCGGTTGTGGTTAGGTTGATTGACCACGACCACAACCATTTGCCGACGACTTACTGTGTCCTGATTATTTCCGATCACACAGATAAAACATTAACAAAAATTACATATGAGACAAAGAAAAATGTACATATGAGACAGAGTATTCATACGCTTAAGGTGACTGATTTCGCAGTTTATATACAAAGCTGATAATTACGTCAATCGTTTTCTATTTTTGGAACTGGTCTACTACAGCAACACAACTGTTGAACTTGGATGCTATATAATTTCATCTGTACATGTAAATATCACATTTTGAAAAGATTTGTTCTTTTTTAAGCCTCTAGGTGAAATATTAATCTTTTTACTCTTATTGATCTGGTCAATAATTAACCATTATTTACCCAAATCAGTGAATTAATATTTTGTGTTGATTGTATCAATTAAATACTGTACACAGTAACCTTAATTAAAACAAAATATTATACATTTACAAACAAATAAAATAAATGGTAACTTACACCAGCTCCAGAATCACCTGGTTCTCCTTTTGGCCCTCTCGGACCAGGAGCACCCTAATATGTAAGAAAAATAAACAAAACTGAATTATTACTGTATAAAATTACAATATGTACTGGTATTAACACCCTCAATACTGCGGTGGCAAAAAGAAAATACTTTAATGATTTTCTTTGTCAAATACAATTTTATTCTTAGCTCATTTCATCTTTTTTTAACAACTGTTCAGTGCAAAATGAGCTTAGAAACTTTACTGATCATGTCAGAAAATATAGTTTTGCAATTTTGACTAACAAAATCTTATATGGGCAATTGGCTGTATCTGAACCATTACCAAGTATACCATATACAGTATCTAGGGAGACAATAGAGCTTGAAACTGTAAAGTTCAAAATATTTAAAACAGGCAGTGTGCAATAAACATATCAGGGACTATGGTATCTGTGCCACATTTAGTTAGCATGTCACAACCCCTATCTCTTAGAAAGCGGTAGAGACCCATGCAGAAATTTGATGAGATATTTATTGTTCAAATGTGTGTCCATTGGTCAAGCTGAATTTTAATGTCACTACATAAAATTGTCTTGATTGCTAACAAGTACTACTGTATCTACAAAAAATTAACTGTACACAAAAATGAAAGTTATTGAACTATTGAAACCATCACCAGAAAAATTCTACAACGTTGATCACAGTCACTCTCCAGGACTTAAAAGCTCAATCTCTATATTCGGAACATCCCAAATAAATGTATTTTAGTAGCATTTCAACAAGCACAAAACACTTTCCTATCCTGATTCCTCATGTTCACTTACACTTGACAGATTAGCAGTTAAGGTCAGTGCATTCAAAACAGCCATTTTGGTCAACTCACAACACAGAAATTTAAACAACTCAGTTCCATGGATAAGACTGTGAATGAGGAATCTGAAGTCCCCAAATTTTAACAAAGGTGTACAGTAACATACACATAATGGACTGTACCCCTCCTTTAAACAAAACAGAAAGATTGCACAGCCCATTGCATAGCTGATGCAAATTTTGAGAAATCTGCAGCAATATTGGGGAACCATATACTTAATGTGTATGGCTTAAAGGCTTGCAAAAAGGAATTATGCCATCATGTGTCAGAGTTGCTAGTAGTAATTTTGAAACAATATGAACAATGTCTTAAAATCTCAAATGAATGTGGCAACATATAACAATCACAACAACATATATACTTGTATTTCAAATTATTGCAGCAGTTAATATAATTTTCATCCATTTTAACTTTTATAAAAATGCTTGGAAGGTAAATTGTGTCCTGATATTTTTGTGCAAATATATGAAGTTAGGACCAGCCATTCAGTACACTTACTGTCCAGAGCAAACACATTAGTGACTGCACTACATCTGACATGCATAATGCAATTTGCTTGGGGACGAAAACTTTGAAGATTTTGATGCAAGTGCAGGGCTTTTAATGGTGGGCATGTGATTGCTTGTACGTTTGATTTGCTTTAAACCAATTTACAGAAACAACAGCCTTTGGAGCGACAAAGAAAGAAACTATACACCAAACCAACAAATCAACCATCAAAAAGACAGAGGCTTGATGAGAAACTGAACAACGATAAATCAAAAGTTTGCAGACCTTGAAAGTGAAAGCAACTTACCTTTCTCTGATACCGAAAGTTCTGTTTCACAGTCGGACAATGACTGAAATATTTACAGTACCATGCATCATATTGTATTAGGAACTTGTTTGATTCTCATTATATGTTCATTTGAACATCTTTTTTGTTGTTAACTTTTGGTTTGATATATTGACGCCATTGCAATATATGATAAAATTACTAGTATAAGGATAATAGGATTTATTCTTAAACTTATAGAACACACTTGTTTTAACACTGACTTACTTTGTAACCTGTACTTTGGTTTATTAACGTTGTTAAAGTAATAATATAGTTAAAAAATATGCTTATTTAGCCAAGCGTTTCTTAAATTAATTAACGCTCTTGCTGCAAAAATTGGCACACGATCGAGAGCATGTGCAAATTTTTGAGCTTGAAAGCCCT
Organism: Pteroeides caledonicum; assembly: GCA_026546875.1. Lineage (NCBI taxonomy): Eukaryota > Metazoa > Cnidaria > Anthozoa > Scleralcyonacea > Pennatulidae > Pteroeides > Pteroeides caledonicum. Next base: position 9,817 of record JAOBAZ010257948.1, read on the forward strand.
GAAGTGAGCCTTCTAGTCATTTCTCTAATCCTCAATCCTGTGCTTTTTACCTTCTCTTGTACAGTACACATTCAAATTAAAAGAAATCTTACCGGATCACCGGGAGCTCCTGGAGCACCTTCTGTTGGGACTAAAAATATAAAAGTTTTAATGAATGCAATTATTTTACCATATAAAAATATTTAAAAAATGGGTACTATTATAATAATTCTATCCCACTTGTTCCTGCACATATGCTGAGTAAAGGCATACAATTTAGCTATATATTTTACAAAGATAATTGCAACTTAAACACAATTTGCCTTCTTCTGGGTAAATAAAATATTGTGGCATTAGCCAAAATAAAGTTTGTTGAGTGGCACTGCAACTTCATGGGTACTGTACATTGTACGATAACAGAACACTCACATGTACCATATCTTCTGGACTATAAGTTGCAACTTTTTGACAAATTTTTTTGATTGTGCGACCAATAGCAGTTAGGGACCGGACTTTGGTGTAAAATTTTCAGAAAAAAATTGTTATAAGTTTATGATTGATAGACAATATTGTCACAGAATTATACTGACATGTATCCAAATTTTTGCTGTCCATGTGTATGGCACACACATATGATTCAAATACACTTTTTAAATTGAATGCATAAAGGATAAAAAGCCATTAAAATTTTCCTGTTTTTCTTATAATTATCATATTTTCTACTTCCTCTTTTGCTTTAGTGTTAAAGCTATATTGTTTCTTGCTAATAAAATTAAAAATTGAAAACGTATTATCAACACAAGTTAAAGACCCATAGTTGTGACAGCTGTCAAGACGGGAGTAAGAAGAAAAAGATTCAATTAAAAAAAGTTTAAAAGTTCTTTTCAAATACTTAAAATGTAAAGTATAAAACTGAAATGACAGAAATTTTTTTGACAAATAGTTTTGACAAATTTAATCCAGGCTCTTTGTCATTGTTTACACAAGGTTAACAAAGGATTATGAACAGGCAGAAATTGTGTGCTATTTTTAATATTTGCTGTACCAATGAAATTCCTGGTAGAGTTAATGTTTAAAATAAATGTATTGATGTGTATTTTTTCATGCAATGTTGTTTGTTTCATGTAATTTATAAGACATACATGTACATATTGTGTTGTGAGAAAATAAATCAAAAGTCATACTGTATGCCAATGCAACTTATAGTCTGTTAAGTCTATGCAACTATAGTCAATCCAACTTATTTGTGGTTTCTGTAAAAAAAGGCACCAATGCGACTTATAAGCTGGTGTGACTTATAGTGCAGAAAATACGGTATAAAAAATCAGTAACCTGGTTTGTTATAAATACTGTTCATAAATAGCTTGAAACTAAAGTGTTAATTAATTAGGTGTTTAGGGAAGTAATCATGCATTTCAAATATACAATAATTTTTTTATTTTAGATATGTTTTTGCATTTGTCTACAATAAAAACTTTTATGGTATATTTGAAATGTTTACCGGTAATTACTATGGTGCTTTTAAGATGTTATGGGAAGCAATCATGCACTGGTGAGAACAAATAAGAACAAACTATAAAAAACAGTAAAAACAACAAACCACAGTAGGTAACAGACCAATTCATGCCTGACAATGAACCCAAGCATATACAGTACCAATTGCGAGTAAAGTATCCTCTACAACTTGCAGGTAACAAGTACTGGGGAGTTATGTATTGCTATTGATAAACAAGAAACTTCACAGTGTACCATCATTGTGAGAAAACGGTTGAAATTTGCCATGGTGGGTTGGTTTAAACTAACCAAATATGTATAAAGTGCATAGATAATTCTTGCGTTTGCCTGTACTTGAATATATTCAAACGTTTCCAACTGATACCGTGACACTTGAAATGTATTACCGCTTTACTGTACTTGTGGTATCACTTCAAAATGTTTGAATACGTTCAAGTACAGGCAAACCGCAATAAATAACTATGGACTATATACATATTTAGTCAGTTTAAACTAACCCACCATGGCAAATTCCAACCATTTTCTCACCATTATGATACACTGTGATGTTTCTTGATTATCAATAGAAATATATAACTCCCCAGTTTTGAAGCATTACGAATGGAGTTAAAATAGAAGCACTTCCCTTGTACGACGCTCAACACGGCCACGCTATAACAACAAATAGTTACCTCTGCATTTAAGCAACATACAAAATCAGATTGTGTGTATATACTCTAGCGAAGCTCTTCTAGTTTGGAAACCATTACTATTATTTTATTCATGAAAGGTCAAACGTTCACTTACGCGTGTAATTGTAAATAAACAACCATGGGTTTGACTCAACATCACTATCAGAGTAAATAAAAGTCTTTAGCTTTTACTACTGGCAAAATGGTGACTTATTGCAACATTTTGATCACTTATGCGTTCATTCTTCGTTGTTTAATAGTTTGACCATGGAGACTCGCAATACTCTCAAGTAGTGTGTTGCGAGTGTTAACGAGTGTTGTGTTTCAACACCAACAATGCAATTCAATTTAGCATACTTGCGAGTGAGAAGTCAAAACAAGTGCTCGCGAGTATGCACAAGTACTCGCTACTCACAAGCAGAGGATACCTTACTTGTGATCAGTACTGTAATTCAAAATAGACATACTGTACTTCAATGGTTCTTTTGTTTTAACAGATGTTACCATGATTACCCATGAGGAATTGTCAAACAAACAAACAAACATTAGTGAAAAATGAATCTCAATTAATACACCTTGCATTGTACTGGCTACCTAATGCCAAGCATGGAAAGAATCTTGGGCAATTAAATGTTAAGCTACTCTTGTTTATTTGCTTTGGCCCAGGCACCACTTCCAATAAGGCTATTATTTTCAAACATCTCAATCTTTCAGCATGACGTCATTGGTAGTATTATTTCAGCCCTCTCATGGCAATGCTGAAACCAGCCACTTAACATATTTAACTCTGTCTAATGCTAAAAGATTTTACTCAGATTGGAAAAAACATCCTGTCAACCTTTTTCACTAGATTTCATCAAAAACTTAAAATTATACTTACCAGCATCTTGGCAAATCAACACTCCACAGCCATTATCACAACATTTCTGCGTACCTCCACATTCAGTATCAACTGAACAATCTGATGTTCCTTCAGCTGTACATTCAGCAGGAGGAATTGTCACAGTTGGGCATTTTCCAGCTATTAATAGTAAAAAAATTAGTAATAGAATATGAAAATGAAATATAAAAAATTCAGAGAAAATCACCACATACAGAAAGTACTATAAGCACTGTACCAGTATCACTATTAATTACCAAATATGAAAGACTTAAGCTACGTCATTCAACCCCTACTGTTTAAGCAAAAAATCTGGCAATTTTGTGATGTTGGACTACAATTCAAACATTTATATAATTTGCCCTGAGTGTCAAAATGTCCAAACCAGAGAATGAAAGAGTTGAATTGGGACAAAAAATAAAAGTACAAGAGCATTTGGGGTAAGTCAAACGTCAATGCTGAACAAGGATGGCAAGGCACACACAACATTAGCCCAAGACGAAAAAAGTAGTAGTGAGGACAGTGAATTTAAACTTTTCCTGGAGGAATTTGAAAGTGACTCTGACTGAATATTTCATGTTTGTTTCACAAGTAAGAATCATATACAATTTGTATTATATGTGTATGATATATATTTATATTACATTTTATATTGGAGTAGATAATGTATAAATTGAAAAAAACTGACTTGTTTTTACCATTCTCTTGTTGTTGATTAATCATGCACACAACCTAATCTGCCCACACAATTGAGCACTCACACTTAATTTTGAATGTGAGAAACAGTCACACGTTATTGCATTATACATTTTCTATTATTTCATTGCACTATTGCATTGTACATTTTCCATGATCTTTGAATGAAGCTCCACATTATTTGACAAACCAATTAAGTATTAAAATGGTAGGGCTCAATTTAATGGACTTTGCAATGCTACCGGTACTGAAAATTTGTTACTACCATGTATTAAAATAAAAATATGTAAAAGAAGTTTTGCTTTCTCAGGTGCAAAGCTTTGGAACACTTTGCCAAGTAAATTAAAAACAGAAAAATCTGATAGAACTGTTAATGATAAATTATTGACTAAAAATCCATTGTCTCTTAAATAATAAATATTTTTATTGTAATAATAATATATGCACGGCTTGCAGGTAGAACAAAGATGTAAATGTTGGTTGCTTATTCAGCAACTAACACAAGCTTGGGTCATTGTTCTAGCATTTTTTATTCAACAAAAAACAATTAATAAAAATCTTACACAAGAATTTGCAATTCATTTGTATTATTAAAGGTGACTTCAGCACATGCGCTGGGTTTGTTTACATGTTGTTTTGACACACTATAATTAACTTATACAAAGTGTTAAGCCAACTGCCATAATTTGGCAAACAAAACCCAATTTGTTGCAAACACTATTTACTGACAAAAGTTAACAGTGGTGTTAATAAGTGGTCAATATGGAGATGTTTGGGTCACACTTTTGCACCTAATGCTCCAACGTTTTATGATAGTACAAGGCAAAACTTGTAGTTCTGGTGGTTCTGCCAAAGCACAAGGAATAGCCATCGGCATTGCTGCGATCACACGAGGCTGGCTTATATTAAAAAGTTGGCCATTTTTGTTCATCCAGATCTCTCGTTTAACTATCTCATATAGCATGTCTAACAATTAAATGGATATTTCAAGAAGACACAACTTCAATTCTTCGTCATAACACAGTAAGTACTGCTATATTCTGTCGTATATTATCTCGGACTGTGTACTTCATGTAATATTCTAATAACAGATTGTTTTTTGAACAACCCGTCATAAACAAACTGGCGGACATGCACTGAACCAACTGGACTTCACCTAGCTTTAAGATGCCTCCATATAGTCTAACAAAATTTTGAAAACTGATCAGTTGCATTACCATAATATTTTGTAGGATTACAGAATGTGAGAAAACAGAAACCATGTGGCTGATATAAAGCAATATTTGTAGAATTGAAAAAAGTTCCAAAACATGGCAAAACTGTTGCTGCTATGGCAATGTTGCAATAAAAATGTTACAATATTTAGCCGATAATTTGGCTATAAACATTGTGTAAACGAATTTAACATGTCAAAACTCCTGGTTACCCCCAATTTTTATTTCATGAAATATTTTCCCATAGCACTTTTATACTGCCAAACGGCAGTATCTTGTTATCACCTGCGTAATGTTAGTGTTATTGTTAGCTGTTACCAGTAGCCAATCAACACATAGCACCGATTTACAGATAATTCACGACAGCTGACAATCTTTACCTCGTGTGCTGGCATTGATATATATGGCTTTGAACGTTTTCTGCATGGATATTTAATTCATAGACAGCTAAAAAGGAACTATAGACTTATTTGAATAACTTGGTGTTCTTTGTGTGCAATTGCTTCATCTACAATGCCATCTTAATGTTAGTAAACACAAAATTAATACAGCTGTATGCTGGGTAATGTCATTTCATCGCTAGTAACACCACGTGGTAATACTGATTAGTAATAGTCTTATATAAAACACAATTATATAAATAATACAGGTATGTCAGGTAAAGGAAAGGAGCTATAGACTCAATTGAATAACTGAGCGGTTTTTGTGCCTGGTGGTGTGTCATTGCAACGCTAGTAAACATGAAATACAGTCAAGTGAAATATAATTAATATTATAAATTTATATACATGTCAACTAAGGGACTACAGTACGAGTATAGTTTAGATGACCATCATCGACGAGTGATTGCTTTACTACATAATGCATGGTCAGATCCAGCACTAGTGCACCTAATTTGCATATCACTGCTTAGCCAATCAAAATTTTATTTTGACCAAC
>JAOBAZ010258059.1:3256-15705 GCA_026546875.1 Pteroeides caledonicum
CAATAGTAGTAGTAACAGCAGCAATAGTAGTAGTAACAGCAGCAATAGTAGTAGTAACAGCAGCAATAGTAGTAGTAACAGCAGCAATAGTAGTAGTAGCAGCAGCAATAGTAGTAGTAGCAGCAGCAGCAGCAGCAATAGTAGTAGTAGCAGCAGCAATAGTAGTAGTAGTAGTAGCAGCAGCAGCAGCAGCAGCAGCAATAGTAGTAGCAGCAGCAGCAGCAATAGTAGTAGCAGTAGTAGCAGCAGTAGCAGCATTAGTAGTAGCAGTAGTAGTAGCAGTAGTAGCATTAGTAGTAGCAGTAGCAGCATTAGTAGTAGCAGTAGCAGTAGCAGCAGTTGTAGTAATAATGGCAACAGAACTAGCAATAGTAGAAGAAAGAACAGCAGCACTAGTAATAGTAGTACCAACAACAGTGACAGCACTAGCAGTAGTAATTGTGGCAGCAGCAGTAGTAATAGTGGCAACAACACCATCAGCAGCAATAGCTGCAACAGCACTAGTAGCAACAGGGGTAATAGTACTTACCAGTAGCAGTAGCAGCAATAGCAATAACAGTCTAACAGTAGTAGCATTAGCAGTGGTAGCAACAGCAGCAGTAGTAACGGCAACAGCACCAGCAATAGTAGTAGTAGTAAACTAATAGTAGCAGTAGTAGCAGTAGTAGCAGTAGTAGCAATAGTAGCAATAGCAGCAATAGCAGCAACAGCAGCAACAGCAGCAACAATAGCAGCAGCACTTGTACTAAGAGCAGCAGTACTACAAGTTAGTAGCAATAGTAGCAACAGCACTAGCATCTGAAATGATGTTATCCTTGGTCCTTGTTGACATCTAAAACCATCTACTTCATAAGACATAGCTTTCTTCACCTAGTCATTGTCACCTTTCAGCAGAACATGTCCAATTAAGCTTAGCCCATTCCACTTCACAACATCAGACACACTTCCCAGTTTCTCACTTTCCCAGTTTCTCTCTACACCATATGTGGAACACATCTATTTCAGGCCATTCTAATCCTGTGCTCTCCAATTTTGCATTTGGGCTGTTAATAACATTATATTTTTCTGCTACAATTTCCATTACAAATAAATGTCCAATACCTATACACACCTTTATTTGCTACCAATGCAAAATGAGGTAGTTTAGCTGACGAGTCACCATGTTTTCCCATAAAATGGTGTTTCACCGTTTCCCACCAATCTTCAAGGTTGTCAAATGTACTTTGATTGGTTATGTCATAAACAAATAAAATTGCCTGTGGAATAAATATATTTATTACAAACATGTTGAATGATATTCATTGAAAAACTATATCCAGTAAATTATTGTTCATTCACTAGTTTCTAGCCAATAAGAGTGAAAATGTTTTTCCACTGTGAAAACACACCTTTCACAGTTCTGATTGGACAAACAACATTTTTCACTGTACAAGTTTATCGTTAAGGCATTGAATTCCAATATTGGTTGGAGTTTTGCTCAAAGTTTCAACATGAATCTGTTTTCTTCTAAAGTATAATTTTTTTTGTACTGTAATGCTGAATGAACTGAGATTTTGCCTACTCAACTATAAAACTGTGCATCAGCACCGCACTTACTGACATACTGCATGCTGTGATGAACAGTGTCTTAAGCTCTAATAGCATTTGGTAAACATTGTATCATTGCCATTTAGAAAGCACTGTAGTTGCACTTTTTATGATTTGTCTCAGTTGGAAAAACATTAACCCATTGTACAAGGGGAATTTTCCCTAGGTGAGTAAAATTGTCTGGTTTTAGCCAGAGTAAAATATGTTAAGTGGCTGTTTGTGGTTGGCACTGTGGTGCATTGGTTAAATTTGGGACTTGCACTTTCTAAAATTGTGTATGGAACTGGCTTAAATAAATGCTAATTTAGTAAACACTTGCACAGCACCTGAGCCCCAGAGAGATAATTCTCAATCATTTTTCCTCCAATTGTTTGTCCTCCAATATCCCAGAGCTGAATTGAAACACTGTGATTTCCTGAAACAATTATAAACAATATTTAGATATTATATATAGAATAAAACCCTGCAAGAAACTCCCCTTTAAAAATATCACCTTCATCACCACCAGTGCTTTTACCTTGCTGTAATCCCGACATGAAAACGGTCAAGGGAATAAACTTTTAACAAGTTGTGATTGGTAATTGCCAGAGTATAAACTTAAGTTATACACACCATATAGAACTGAAACCGTATATTTGATTAGGTTATCAGTACACCATATATGAAAGTACACCATATATTTGATTGGGTTATCAGTTTTTAGACAAAATACAGAAAACTCATATTAGTACAATATAATAATACAACATTTTTGTAAGAGTATTACAATTAGCAAAACCAACCTGCTAAAATCATTCTCTTTAGAAAGAAATCTAATCCAATTGTCTGTTTGTAGGTTTGCTCAAAATTCTCGGACGTGTACCGAACAGCTATCGACGTCTACAGATAACAAAAAGTAAAAATGTTGCGATATTAATGTAGGCAATACGTTCAAAACACTGACTTTTTTAGCCACAGTACAATTATTAAGGGTATAAAAAGTAAATCAGTAAATGTTAACCATTTTACCTTTCCTGCTGTTCCATCCCCGACCAAAACAAACTTAAGTTGATGTTCCTTCGTCGTTTCATCCTCAGAATCAGACATTTCAACAGGAAAACGCTAATGTTTATGTTTATTTGGTCAACCGGCAGCCATGTTTCTAGGCAGACAGACGATTACGAGTAAGTAGGTACAATTGGGCCGGATGAGGATGAAAAGGGGAAAACCAGTGGCCTTAATTAATTAAATCATTAATTACACATGAATGCAATTAATTTGGCAGTCTAACTAGAAACGCAGTCAAACGAGACTGGGTTTGTGGTTTCGCCTCATACAGTTATACTGCATGTAAATCAGCGTTCGGCCGCAGATTTTTGAGTCATATGTGCATTTAAGTACAGTAACATTTAGTATTACTAGGTAGACTTTTAACAGACTTTTAACACTCTTTCGGTGGTTTAGTGCACACATATAAAGTTCGTTTTTGCAAATTCGGTTTAAAAGGAGTAATCCCAAAATTAAATTTTTTATTTGTTGTAGTGACCAGGGGCGTTGGAGCGACGGTAAAAATGGAGGAACCCAAAAAAGTAGGTAGGTTCGAGACATGACCCGCCCTGAAAATTTTGAGTCTCAAAAAGTGCATTTCTTGATCAATTTGCGGACAAGAATGTATTAAATTCAGAAAGTTCGGGTTACAGTGTAACTTTCATATTTTCCCATTATTTTGTCGGATTCTTAGCCTACTTCTTGCCAGGGGAAATTTTTCATTATTACTGCTTTGTTAAAAAGGGTAGGGGGTATTAGGGGCCTATTCAATTAGCCCCGCATGCAAAAATGTTACGGGGCCTACGTACCTAAAAGGGAGGATTGAGTCATCTATTGTTAAAAATCCTTTGAATTTAGTTGTTTTTGGATTAAAGATTGCGATCATTTGTTGTTTTAATATTGTACTCCGCTATTTTCGTTCCAACATGAAAACAACGGATACCTTAACTCTTTCGTATACACCGCTCTAGGGGCCACCTACCTTTCCTATGCCCTTGGCGACAAAGGTATAAGATGGGATGTTTTAGGCGCAGCATAACCGGAAATTTTGACAAGATTGGGAACATTCTTTGTTTTTATTGTGACTTTTATTACATTTAGTCCTTGGTCTTTACTTTAGCCTAGCTAGTATAAGGGGTACAAATTATTTATTGCAGAATATGGATAGATAGGGATACCTGGGTACTATGCGAGTCTGTGCCATATTGCCAAGGTCATTGCTCAATACTTTTGGTGCACATTGGTACATGTTAGACTTAACGAACAAACCGGGATAAAATGTTTGTGAATATTTAATCTTGACTGTGGTCATCACCGGCAAAAAGATTAAGTCATTACATTTACTTGTTTTCCTATTGTAAACCAAAACCAAACTCAAAGAATTTTTTCCCAGGAAAATATTTACTGGTCTTGAGCTACTAGCTGGGTTATTTTTGACGAGAAATCGAGAATATGCAAGTTGGGGCTCATGCCTGAACACCACGTATACATTAAAGCGTTCATTGGCGAATACTTCCGAAAGGGCCACGTTTATTGAATTAACTCACGTCGTGCAAAAAACTGTTTTAGGGAATTCCATGGGTGCCATTAGCACCACATAAAAGGTAAGTTTTGTTGTTCTAAGCATTATTTTGTATTATCGAATAAAGTGTTGAAAAATAGTTGGAAATCAAAAGAAATAAACGAGATTGGCCAACGTCCGAGTATTTCCGAATATAGTGTACGAGGAGTTACGCTGGGCGCTGTAATGCAGGCACATGAGTACATCGTGGCCACGAGTGGCCTACTTTCTCTTTGTTCAATGTTGTTCTGTTCCTAAACTATTTGTAAAAATGGTTTATAAAAGATTTAGCAGTGGCCAACGGGAGACTAGGTACCCTGTTACACAAAAGAAAAAAGCTACATCACAAAAGAAATCCCGGCGAAAACTGCCCAGTGGTTCCACAGTGTTGCTGCTTGTCGTTGTTGGGTTGTTCTTCGCTGGTGTTGGTTACGCTTGGTGGAATCATTACCAGAGGAGCCGTCTTTATACGCCAATAGTCGCTCGACGAATGACATCACGGTCCGAACTAGGGGATATGGGTGATATTCGCCGATTCTGGGGTTCGTATAGGTCAAATCTTTATTTTGGTATGCGAACCAGAAGTGCCAGTTCCCTCATGCTTGGCTTGATGTGGTTCTCGCGACACAGTGGGGATGGTAACATTCATGTTCGTCATAGTTGTGAGCAAAGTGATAGGTTGCCTAGATATGGCTGGATACGGCATGATGGAATCAACTTTGGCATACAAGAGATTGTTGATCATGGTTACATGCTGACCACAGAGTTTGTAAAGGGTACAGGAGGGGAACATGGAGGTGACTGGACTGCCAGGATCAGTGGAAAAGAGCTAGACCAAGAGTCAATGCATGTAAGTTGTTTATTATTAGATATACTAGTCATACATTACTGCATCAACACCTTGTTGTATCTTTACATGATATAATCTTAAGTGCACAACTCTGTTACACACATTTGTGCATTTAAAACCTCACTTAAAATCCATTCAAATCATTAATTACTGGTCATGCAGTTGCATTTGGGATGCTGGATGCTTTCTTGTTATAGTAAATACCCATGTCTAATACATATATGACTTCCCCCTCCTCAAGAAAGTGAACTCCTCAGCTAAAGAAGATTTCTTTTTGATGTTAACAGTTCTTGAACATTCCTCCGCAATTGTTATTATTGGTAGTGAAATAATATCCTCTCTATATGCCTCTTATTATATTAACCCATGGCAGGCAGGGTTTTTTTCCTGACAATTAAAATTGTCAGCTGATCGACCAAGTAAAATCAGTTAAGTGGCTGGTTACAACCAAAGTTGTCGTTGATGCATTCAACAAGACTATTTCCAACAATCAGAGAGAATCCAGTTCTTTTAGCCCTTAAAACTGCAACACTTCCCATGCTTGGCAAGTAAAATTGTTCTGCACTAGCCAGCAAAAAATACTTACCATATTTTCAGGGGATTACCACGGTTTATCTGTTAATTTTGACCAAAATCATAGCCAGTGTGGGTAATATGGTGATGTGGGTTGTCTGTTGAATTCTAAAGACATATGCAAAATAGTCCTTGACAATATTCTCTTGAAGATAAAATGGCCCTTTTTTTCTCAAGATTTACCCTGTTAAGTTTAATACACGTCCAACAGCTCAACAAGTGACTATTTTTAAAGAAATGTTTGACAATGCATAGAATAAGGCATGTTTGGAAACTAGTTGTGTTCCACAAAGGATCATATGATTTCCACAAGTTAGGACTCCAAGATGGCAGACACGATACATGGTCAATGCTTCTATCGCACTTGATTATACAAGGGAATTTACTGTTCTTTATAAGTTCTTTGAAGGAAACCATTAGAGCAAGTTTTGGAAACGATAGTAAAGCAGGCTTTTAACAAAAAATTGCAACCATTACACAAAATATATCGTTTTTAATATAAAAATATATCTTATCATATTTAAATTTTAATTAAGTATATTGGATACTATTTTGCCACAGGTTATCTAGCGATGCAAGTTATATGCCAAGCTTTTTTCAAATTTTGGTGTTTTTGTTGAAGTGTGGGTTATCATTGTGGGTTATCATAATGATAACCTCATTATGTCACGCTGATAATCCTCCAGAAAATATGGTAGCGGTCATACTGGGTATTAAAGGGTTAAGCAACGGTGACAAACAATGGTCAGTTCAAATACTATACTGTATACCAAAGACAAAATAGACAACCGTGTCTTGAAAATTGTGAAGTCTGAAACCCAGTGGTTCATCATAGCAATCATAAAACTTGAATAGTGTTGCTGCATTTAATCCATCTACTGTGGTGCCAGTCACAAGTGGTGCTGGTCACAAATGGTGGCAGCTGCAGGGAGGAGTAATAGCCCAGAACAGCATGTGTAATACAATATGAGCAGGCACCCAAACTTTAAATGTTCTGATCTGAGTTGGTCTTCTGGGGTTGGTTGTTGAAAGCTCGGTTAGTTTAACCCTGGGTTAGTAATAAATTGAAAAGCAAAATTATTGGAGCCTGCTGTGTTGGAACATTGTTGCTTTTTAACAAACGTTGTTGTGTTTTGATGTAAATTTTAAATGGACATTGTGGATTCTAACACTGTGCATTAAAATAAAACAGTGGAGTAATGTTTAACCCTGGGATAGTGTTAACCCACCTTTTACGGCTAATCTCAGATCACTTTTCACCCAAATGTTCCGAACATTGTTCTTCACGTACAAATTTTGCAAGTTCAGTGCAAACTTTGCTGGGAAGTTCATAGCGAAGTTCTGAAGTTCGTAGTCAGGTTCCCAAACTGGTTTGGAAACTGATGTCTCTGATTGGCTACTGAAGCAACAGTAGCTAATCAAATGCCCAGTTTACAAACCGGTTTCTGAATCCTATTACAAACTTCTGAACTTCACAATGAACTTCCCAACGAAGTTCTCAATGTACTTGGGAACGCAAAATTCGGAACTTGGGAACGGAATTCAGAACATTTGGGTCGAAATTGATCTGAAATTAGCTGTAACAACTTTGGCTTGATCATCTCTGTGATACCTGTCCACCCTTATTACAAGGTGATTTTTTGAGGTTACACAAATTACGATGCCCCCAAACAAAAACATGAAAATCCCCCCGGTTTACATGGAATTTCTAACACCGGTTTAACTTTTCCGGCTGTCCTTAAACAAGGAAGACAGTTTTCTTACTATAGTATCTCTTACGCCACGTTTTTCTTTTTAAGAAACAGCTCATTTCCATCATGTTTTACATAACGAAGAACGGCGTTGGACAATTAACACCGGAACTCAGAAACGGCGTTTTATCCGCTGTCTCCGGGAACACCCCAGAACTTGGCAAGTTTAAACTCTCCTTTGTTGAGACGCAGGAAAACAAGTTGCCAACCTACCTAAGCACTCACCTCGATCAAGTTCACAATGCCAAAGATGTCGTCACGAAGAACCTTCATTACGTACAAGTCGGGAAAAATAAGAAGCTGGAATTAATCGGCCTGCCTGGCCGAGTGATGAAAGGCGAGATGGAAAAGCTGGAGGAGAATTTCTTTGTTTACAGCGGCGTTTTTGAGTTGCCGTTTCAGGTAGAGATTGTGTTTGAGTCCGCGAGTGCAGAGAGAACGCGACAACTCTCAGGGCCCGTATTCCAAGAGCAACTGATGAAATACAGTGATTTCTTTGAGCGAAAATTTGAGCAAAAGTTCAAACTGCGTAAGAAAGGCTACAGCACTGACGAGATCCTCTTCGCTCAAGCCACACTTAGCAATGCACTTGGCGGTATAGGGTTTTTTCACGGCACATCGTTGGTCATCTCGGACTTGATCAAAGAGCCAGTCGAATACTGGGAAAGCTCTTTGTATACCGGGGTCCCCTCGAGATCGTTCTTCCCACGGGGCTTTCTTTGGGACGAAGGATTCCATCAGTTGTTGATTAGCCAATGGGATAGCACCATCAGTACTGACGTCATCGGTTATTGGCTTGACTTGATGAACATCGAAGGTTGGATTCCGCGTGAACAGATCCTGGGTCCTGAAGCTCGCACTAAAGTACCCAGGGAGTTTGTAGTTCAGCACAACAAGAAAGCTAACCCACCTGCTCTATTCCTTCCAATTAAATCAATGCAAGAGAAAGGCCTGTTGGATACCGACTACCTCCGCAAGCTGTTCCCGCGCTTGCGGGCCTGGTACAATTGGCTTAACACTACCCAAGTGGGGCCGCTGCCGTCGACGTATCGCTGGCACGGTCGTGATGCTAACACAGACAAAGAACTCAACCCGAAAACCCTGACCTCTGGTCTTGATGACTACCCACGTGCCTCGCATCCGTCAGAAAATGAACGCCATCTTGATATTCGCTGTTGGATGACTCTCATCTCAGGCGTGATGGCCGAAATCGCTGACGCTATCGGGAAGCGTCCGAAAAAGTATCGCGAGACTTATGAGTACCTGAAAGATGAAGCCACTCTCTCAGCGTACCACTGGTCGGAGAAGACAAAGAGCTTTGCCGATTACGGAAACCATTCAAAGTCCGTGATGCTGCGTCAGATTGTCACCCAACCGGGTGGACCCAAGAAGGTTGTCCGTAAAGTCAAACCTGGAGCTGAACCTCAAGAGAGGCTCGTAGATAGTATCGGATACGTCAGCTTGTTCCCATTTCTACTACAGCTGCTCGATTCTAACTCCAGTAAACTGGGGGACACGCTAGATCATATTAGGAACCCGGATGAACTATGGAGTGAGTATGGGATCCGCTCGTTGTCCAAATCTGATCCCATGTACAGCAAATATAACACAGAGCACGATGCGCCCTACTGGCGGGGAGCGATCTGGATTAATTTGAATTTTTTGGCTGTGCGAGCGCTGCATCATTACTCGCTCCAGGAAGGGCCTTATCAAGAACTGTGTTCGCAGTTGTACAAGAAACTGCGTAGTAATATTATTAAGAATATTTTTAACAACTATAGGAATACAGGTTATGTATGGGAGAACTATGACGATAAGACTGGCAAAGGGAAAGGCTGTCATCCTTTTACTGGCTGGTCCTCTCTTGTTGTCTTAATGATGGGGGAAATGTATTAACAAGAATGAAGACACTTGCAACTACTGATTTCAATTCAGCTGAAATTGTATATGAAAGAGAAAGCGTTTATTTATAGTGTTCGTACGTACGATAATTTTTGATAATCCTATACGACTGGAGAGGTTCGGTTACCGATTGGTGTGAATTCAAATCTCGCTTCAGCCAATACGTTTTTCGTATTGTCTAAAATAGTGTTAGAAATTATGAAATATTCTCTTTCATGTTATTCTATGAGGGTGATTCTGTAATAGAATTAGAACACTGTACATCCTCTCATGGATCAGCGTTTAAGTCGTCGCGAAAATATTTCGTGCACTTAAGTTGGATAAAAACTCACCACCAATCCCTGTGGCTGAATAGCTCAATGGGTAGAGCGGCGGACCGGCATCCCGAAGGTGTGAGTTCAAATCTCGCGTCTTTCGTATTGTCTAAAACCGTGTTAAAAATCATGAAATATTTCTCTTTCATGTTATCTGAGGATGATTCTGTAATATGATAATTGTAATACGTCATTTCTAGTCTCTGTTTGGCGCGTGTAAAACCAAGCAAAGGGTCTGGAAATGACGTACTAGAAATATAAAACTGACTTCAGTTTCCAAGCGAACAAAAGTGCAATGATTTCTTGCCAGTTTTATATCAAGCCCACTGGTCTTAACAGTCTCCAGAACCCTGGAGACTGTTAAGTCTCCAAAACTTATTCTTGCGCCTCGGGAAAATGTCACCACGTGAGAAATTTACTTCAATTGTTTAAATTTACTTCAAAGAAGTGAACATGGCTGATGATTTCTCCGTTGCTGCCGCCAAACAGTCATTGAAGTTGATCTGTTTTGGGTTTTTTTTTAAACTCGTTTTAAGCTATGGTGTATCCAGATTATCACGGCACCAAGTAGCACGAGCATGAACGTCGGAAAGACGCCTCAAAAAGATAACTCAAATAAGATAGAACAGTACCATTTATAATCTTATACACCATTTGAGCGTCACCATATACAAGCATGTCCTGAACTGATAACCTAGTCTTACACAGCCGAAGTGTTCCGCTCTGACTGCTTTGTACACCGGGCTCCGAGGACTGTTAAGACTCGTGAGCTCGATACGTACTATATATAACTGGAGGGAGATCTTTGGATTGCTGAGTGACGCCAATTTTTGTAATTGTTGCACATCATTTCCAGTCCCTTTGCTCGGTCTCGCACGTAGCAAACTGTGCAAAAGACCGAGCAAAAAGACTGGAAATGACGTACTACAATAATTATAAAAATTGGCGCGAGATATACCTCCTGTTATATAAATCAAGCTAACTGGTTGCTACCAAACTTAACCAAGTACACTATCGGTAATTTACTACCGAACTGAACCAAAACAAATACAATATTGTATCTTACAAATTCATGACTGCCTACATGTTGTAAAAGCAACTCTTGATATTTCATAAAGCGTAGGTCGTTTTCAAAAAAAATATAGTAAAGACACTGCGCTGAGTTAGTTGGTTAGCGCTAACCTGGAGTTAAATGTTAACTCACTGTTTGTTTTATTTGGTAGGAATCGACAGTTTTCGTTTAAAAATTACATACGATCATTTGAACCAATTCACTACAGTTTCGTTAAAGAGCGACAGCGTTCAACAACCCAGGTTTCAATGACTTTGCTTTTCAACTTTACACTAACCCAGGGTTTAGCTAACCGAGCTTTGAGCAATTGGACCCAGAATGATAGCCCCGCCATTGTGAGTATACCATTTTCAAAATTCTATATCAATATACACTGCTGATAAATACATCTGAATTTTGGGAATAACGGCATCCCATACCTTTCTCATGTTTGATAAAATTTATATAATGATAATAGAGTTTTCGTTTTTCAAAATGTTGGGGTACTTTTCGCCACAAATTTAATACAGTTAGCCGACACGAGAATCTATGTTGCTGATTATTCCTGTGTCGAATTCTTACTAGTCTTTACTAACCAGCTAACAAAATCTGTATTGTAATGACCTACTACTGTCTTGGAGGTACGAACTTACTCAAAGCGCGATTTTCCAATATGTAAATTCACTGTACACAACCAGTGACGTCACAGCCATTTTATTTGAATACTTAATCTATCGACAATGAGAAGAAATATGAAACTCCGAACTAGCGTATTTGAACGCTGATTGGCTAACGTTTGGGCCCGTAGTTTCCCGTACGGACCTGACGCACGGACCCACATGAAAAACAACAAACTAAGCGAAGCAATTTGTAAAATTAAACAAAATAACGAAAAATGGCCGGTGAATTAACTATTATCCGAAGGAACTAACAGACGAAAATCCGGTCAAAAATTATATTGAAAGAAGACATGGTGAACTAACGACTATGTTTATATTATATATTAGAGGATTTTATAGAAATGGGGGAGTGTTAGGAAGTAATGGAGAAATATTTGATGACACATGCGGCTAAATATAGAATTGGAGCCAGCATTCCGCCATCACGGATTTTACCGCGTATGAGACTAGGAACAAATATCGAAATGGAGCCAACTGCAATATATATTGACAAGCCGGTGAAATTCAAGACGAAGTGATTAAAAAAATTAAGTGATTTTGTAAGATTTTGTCATGTTCTGCGCTATTTAAGTTTTGTATACTTAACTGATAAAGTAAATAACTCATAAATATCCGTTATCAATTTTAAGAGGTGGTACGTACAGGTACCTACAGATAACATTTTAACTAAGTTAACTTAAAATCCATAACCAGTCGACAACTTCAAAACATATAAGACAAAACGAATTCCGAACAGAACTGCCATCTCTTAAACTCAACATTCGAGCTAAAAAGAGGGAGGCAAAAGTTTTTTTCTTGAAGTTTTTACTTTAAGAGATGACAGCTCTGTTCGGAATTTGTTTTGTCTTATAAGTTAACTTAGTTTGTTTTTAATTATATCGTTTGCTATAAAAGTACGGGGCGCATGCTAAAATACTAAATATAAACACGCGGTATTACATATTTGCTTTTAACGCTGCACGAATATATTATACCTGTGGAAATTCTGGCCTTTGTAAGGTTATTGCCAACGTAATTATACTATATATTAAGCTATCTTATCTGTTTAACAAATAGACTGGATTTTGTCGTGCCTGGGCACTGTAATAGATCACAGATGATGTCATAGCGTGTAAAGAACTAAAAAGTACGGCACGAGACGAAGTCGAGTGCCG
>JAOBAZ010258170.1:0-15703 GCA_026546875.1 Pteroeides caledonicum
CTGGCACTACCTACAAAAGGCCCGGCTTCAATTTCCCCCCCTGAGTTATCGTTCCAGTCTACTATAGAGTTCAATGGCTGGAACTTCTCCCCAGTCTTCCAAATAACATCAAGTATTCCAGGGGGGGAAGTCAAACCAAGATGGCGGCATTTTAAGAAATTATGGACGAAGATGACTTACAGAAATCTATTGAACAATATAAACTTCAAGTAAGTAAGTTAGTATATTAATAATAAACATTGAAATTTGAATGTGTTATTTATGTACGATGTTTTGTAAGACAGGCAACGAGATGATTTCGACATTTAAATTAGTTCCTTTCCATTGACTGTCACTGTCGACTGTCGTTCATAGTTGAGTCAAGTTGAAGCAATACTTGCAAGTAATACCCATGACAAAGATGATCTTGAGTCCTTAAAGAAAGATCTTACAGAACTTATTGAAACAAGTGAAGGTGCGAAAATAAATATTGTACAGTACATCTGTAGGATATTTATATTTAATAAATTAACCGAATTAGTGTCTTGAAATAAGTTTCATTTCTTTAAGTTAATATCTATACTCGTTTGCACTTTGTGATATATTTTAACCATGAATATTGTTTGGTTTTATATTGAAACTTTGTTTTCATAGAAAGTTTGTTGTGTTTAAAGAAAAGCAAATTATTTCAACTGTTAGATGAAGTTGGTGAAGAAGATAGTGACACTGAGGTATGGTATTACGATATTAATACACCCTTTCGATAATTACATCATGAATGGTTTTTGGCCTGGTAGCTGTGCTGTCGTGAGTAAAAGATGCAAAGCAATTGGCTAACGTTTTGTGCGAGCGAGGCTTCCAGGCCAAATGACGTAAATATCGAAAGGGTGTATTGTTGCGTTAGATGAAGTTGATGATGAAGGGACTGTAGTTGACTAAACAGGTTTTCACCAGTACCAGTTTTTTAAAGATATTGATGTTATCTTGCAAGACAGTCCTCCAAGTTCTAACACATGTACATCCCTTGTTGTATTGATAGGCAGATGATAATAAAAACTTTGATGAAGAAGTTGACCAGCAAAGTTCTGATCAATCTCAAATAAAGGAAATTGAAGATGCTTTAACAGGAACGCAATGCCAGGCACCTTACACTTTTGTAAGATTATTATTTCGTTATTACTATTATTTTGTAGTACTTTGATATATAATTCTACTCAACAGTGTATTGTCAACTACACACGTAAAATCACACAAGTCGCGACAAGCCTGTTACCCAGCTTGCTACAAGTTGCAGTAACAAACCGCATGCGAGATGTGTTCGCAAGCCTTTTTCCAGACTTGTTGACAAATTAATTCAACTTGTTATCATGTTGTTAACTCCTACAACCTTGTTACAAGTTGTTCTAACAACTTGATATCATCCTGCAGCCATCAACTTGTTAACAATTTGATATCCACAAGCATGTAGCAACTTGATGAACCAACAACCTTGTTACAACTTGACAACAAGCTTGCAGCAAGCTTGTTACCTGTTATATACTATAACATTAAAAGCTGACCATAGGATCTGGCTTATAATTTATTGATATAATATAGTAGCCTCTCTATATTGCCTCAATAAAACCATGTAAATGTAGCACCTCATCAAATTCCTGTAAGGAAATCAGATAATTTGTCTATTTGTTTTGCAGGACTGGGGTGTAAGTAGTTATTATAATGCTATGGTATTAAATATTGTCGAGGTTGATGAAGAAACTGAAGGGTTTAAGGTAAATCAAACCCCAAAAAATTGATGTTGATCATCAGTAAAAAATTTCGCTTGAGGTATTTTAACATGTTTCATCCATACATTGTAGGTCTGTGTGCTTTTCACTAACCCAACACATAAATCAATGGTTCCATGTCCATATTTTCTTGAAGGAAAATGTAGATTTGAAAATGGTGAATGCAGGTATTATAACCCAATTATTTACAAATCAATGTCTTCCAACCAAACAGACACAAACCTATATCTCATTAGTAAGCATGATAACATTGGTTCCAGCTGCAATAATATAGGAAAATAAAACTTTTGCACTTTTAAGGTTTTCTCATGGATGTATTGTAAATATGAATGAATTAAAAGCTTATCAAGAGCCTGATTTCAGGTATTGAATAAAATATACTTATACAGTATCATTTTATAAAAAATAGTTGATGATTTTTTGTTTATACAGGTATCGTAGTACATTCTGCTCTGACCTTTAAAGAATAATAAAACAATAAATAGGCCTACATAATTTCAATTTTTGTCTAGTTTATTGAAAGTTGGTGACAAGTGTCTTGCAAAATATCAAGATGGTGTCTGGTACAAAGCTACTCTATTGTATGTTTACTTTTATGAATTCTAAGAGTATTTTTACCCGTTTACCATCAATATAATGGGCTAATAAATTGTTTTATAAATTAAGGTCAATAAATAAAGATGAAGTCACAGTTCACTATGACACTTATAATGTTGATGAGTCTCTTAAATTAGAAGATGTTCTTCCAATTTCCAATGGTAAGTTGTTTTGCTGCTAGAATTTTCTGCTATATGTAGGAATTGGGTGGTACTATCACACACATTTACATCATTATTCCTAGTCTCTCATTTCTCTCTATCACTTGATTCCACTTGACATGTCCTTTGTCTCCCCTAACCACTGATATCCTTAGACATCCTTTGTCTCATAAGACATGCCTAGTAGTAATTTCACCAACATTCTTTTGCCATGAAACTATATCTCAGCCTTTTTTACTTTACAACATCACTTCATACACTTTCAACTCCCATTCTTTCCCTAAATTCTATAAAATCTCACATCCTATTTCTCAGTTATATCCATCCAACCAAATTTTATCTTCTGAGCCCAAACGGTATAGGGTGTTTCTATTTGCATGGCATATGCACTATATGATATCTGATGATGATGATGTCTGTTTTTAAAATTTAGGAAATATTGATGAATCATATGTGTCAGACAATGAATCAACTAAATTTAGTGACAGTGATACTGAAGAAAACGTTATTGCTGAATTCTGTCAAAGCAGAGTGGAAAATACTGGTGCACTTGGGGAATGGGAAAAACACACTAAGG
Source organism: Pteroeides caledonicum (assembly GCA_026546875.1). NCBI lineage: Eukaryota > Metazoa > Cnidaria > Anthozoa > Scleralcyonacea > Pennatulidae > Pteroeides > Pteroeides caledonicum. The sequence continues at coordinate 3,099 of JAOBAZ010258170.1, forward strand.
TAGGTTATCATTTCATAGTTCTTTTTGGGTTAAACTAAGTAAGCAATCTCTTATATTTTTGTATTCTTTCTCTTCAACGTTTTGTAGGGCATTGCATCAAAACTTATGGCAAAAATGGGATATGTTGTTGGGTAAAATATCTTTGTATCTTTTTAATGGTATTCCATGCTTAGAATGCTATGGCAAAAATAAGTTTCACAGTGTATTAATGTTTTTTTAAATCAATGTGCTTTTTAGAAAAGGTCTTGGTAGGAATGGTGAGGGGAGAATTGAACCTGTTGAAATAATTTTATTACCAACTGGTAAGTGGTTTTATTCAGTAACAGATTTGGATGCCAGTCACAATTAATTACAAAGATGCCAGGTGAAAATAATAATTCAAAAAAATATAAATCCAACCAATGGGATTAATATTTAGGTATTTTAAATTTTAAATTGCAAGCTCTTTACCGTAATTTATCCAACTAATATCTAAATCTGCCACTGGTTTTTTATTTCAAAATATTTATACACTGGTTTTCTGGCCCAGACAAGTAAAATGGTGTTAGACAGTAAAATCTGTTGTAAACTTATTTTATTCCTTTACAGTGGTTTACAAAGACAGCATCTATGTACTTGTGTTTTATTTTAATGTATGTCATGGTACATCCATACTGCATGGTTAAGCCAATACTATTGTATCATGTTTGCTCTGACGAAGGGCCTTCGCTCAAAACGTCAGCAAAACCTATTCACACATATGGCAGTTCACCACCTTTTCGCTGTTTGATTTACTATTGTATCATAGTTGGTTATAATATAATGCTAAAATAGTTTAACTTTATATTTTGCAGGAAAATCCCTTGATGCTTGTGCTGAACTAAGGCAAAAGAAAAAGTTAAAAGAACCATTTAAAAAGAGAACCAAACCAAAAAATAATTCTAATACTAGTGGGCAGGTAAGATTAACCAATTAAACATATTAATTAATAGTCAAGTATTTACAAATCAAATTAAGTTCTGAGGCAAATTTTTATTTGCCACAGGTTTCTAGACAAAATGTGTTTGAATTTATTAACGCTAAACTTGGAGGGAGAAAAGGTATGTTATTTCTTTATCTATTTTGCTGCCTGCAACTGTCGTTTTTACTCTGCCTATTGCCAGACAATTTCACTTGTCAAATAAAAACTCATCACAGCAAACTCTCATTTTTTATTACCACAGGGGATATACAATACTTTAAACAGAATCATGACCAATTTCATGTTCTTGATCGAAGAAAATCAGGAAAACAAAAGAGTGAGAGAAATTATAATATTGAGGTAAGAAAAGCAAGGGTCTTTTTAATGGCAATTACCCCGGTACTAGAATTGACTATTAGTAGAAAAATACAGTTTACTTTGGTAACAAGTTATTGTTTTAGACAGTGTTTTTATTTATTTATATATTTTATTGTACAAACTTTGTCATTTGTTGACAGGCAGTACCCCACAGAGTTAACCTCCCATTATGTGATGGGAGGTTAACTCCCTACAAACTAGAATACAACTAACAATTACAATACAACTTACACTGAGCCATTTTGGTGGAAGCTATATAAGATAGTATTGTTTTTGTAGTTATGTAAAATTGAACAAGAAAAGTCAAGGATTATGAAACAAATAAAAAAGCAAAAAGAGTCTGTGTCAAGGAATACTGGAAGGTTAGCTACCTGCATGAGAAGAAAAATTTTACTGTTTTGTTTCATTTATGCAGTGGGCAAAACAGGCAGTTGAAAATATTTTTTTGAAAGTAATTATACACTCAGTGAACTCCTTAAAATAAGTCCATAATTGATACCATTGAACATGCATCTGGTTTTTGTATCCCTTGCTATTTTATCCCGCTCTCCACAACCTGATCTGTTGGCATTCCTCCTTATTCTTAGGCAGTTCTCTAGCCAAGGCCAACTATAAAAAGCATGAGCCAATGCAATCTTTTTGCATGACATTAAGATTTTTATGAAATTAGTAAGACTAAATTGTTTTGCATGTTTCAAAGGGATGCTACCATTGTCCAGCAAGCAAAAAATAAAATGGATGAAATGCAGCAACAATTACAGTGTCTTGAAAATCAAGAGAAGTTGATCAAACAGAAGATGCACCAAAAGAGTGAACACAAAAAACTGACTGTGTTTTGAGAAAAGTTCTGTAAATAACATTCGCTGACTTTTTGATTTGACTATTATTTGTATTCATACTCAAGTGGTTGAGGAAAATTGTAAGCTTGCCTTAAACACAGATTACCTGGTTTTAGTGGTTTCATTCAGAAATATACTGCAAAACTCATTTCAATCTACACGGTCACATTTTTTTATAATCATTAAGGTTGGCATGTATTTATTTTATGCTCGTGAATCTTGGCTGGTGCATTGCTCACTATAATTAGATTAGGCCAACACAATAAACACAGTCCAAATAAACATGCTTCAATTAGTTGCATCTGACAATGTCATGGAAGAGCTATTACATACCATTTTTACAAAGCATGCACTTGGCAAGTAAACTCTGAAGTAGCTGCCATCATGACACATGAATTGAGAACACCATGCCTTTGGTAAACAAAATTACCTGGTGTTACATCAACACTAAAGGCTCTTTTACACTCATCGCAAAATCAACTTGCAAGCTTGCTGTGAGAGCTTGCTTCTAATTAAAATAACCTGTCAAGCATTGTGATTGGATGAAATTGCTTGCAAGTTGGTCTTTGCAATAAGTGGGTGAGAGCCTTAAAGCAGGTAATCACATTCAATTAATCTTACCAAATACATTCTAGTATAACACACACAACCACACAAAGTATAAGAATAAAATTTTATTTGTCACTAAAAAAATATTTAGTACATATTGGTGGCATTGCCTCTTATTTTTTTTTTCTACATGACCTGTTAGCATGTGTACAGCCAGCTTAATTGCTAAAATGTTCTGTTATAGCCATGATAATTTGATACCACCTTTGCTAGGTTTTAAATTTAACGGTGTGCAATTTGGACCCAATTAGGGAAAATGTCAATTCATGCAATAGAGCAATCCTTGAGTGCACAACTTCCTATAAACATGCACCATTTTTCTCAACTGTGTCAAACCCTGCAACTATAAAACTATCAGATATTGCCACATGTCATTACTTAACACTAGCAGCTTGTAGAAAAAATTAGTTTTGCTTCAGTTTCCAGCTAACCTTACCTGCAAGACTTTCTTCTTTCTTGTTGAAACCTGCAAAAGATTTATACTTACCTCTATAAAAAAAAAACTAGGTCCTCTCAAATTTAATATAAAAGCATTTTCCTACAACTGACTCTGCCAACTTAAATAAAAACTTAATCTTAGAAATCAATTCTGTTTTTGTTTTTAGTCATTGTTATAAGAAAATGTCAATGCAAAACTTTTTAAATCACTGTGAAATGTGTTTAGAAGATCAATCAACACTGATAAAACTATATTTTTTTTCTACCAAACACCATTCAAGGTGAACGTCCATCAAACCACTGACTTGTCTTTCTTTGCAATGTATTATTTATATCAAGGCACTGGTGAAAATTTTGTTCAAAAGTGAGCTAAAATGTTGCCAATTGCAGACATTACCAGTAAGAATATGTAGCACTTAAATAGTTAACATTTCACTTTTTCATTCAGTAATTTTAAAACAGTGAGAGGACCTCTTCCAGATATCCACAGGTGACCAGTGGTGAGCTGTTTATTTTCAAAAGACCAGTTTGTTGGAATACCAAACAGCTCTGAAGATGGAAAACAAGAAATCAATTGCCAACCTAAACAGGTGTCAATATGTTCTCCCAAAACTAGAAATTTCAATTAATCTGCCACCCCCCATGAACTCAAAGACTCAGCTAACTTAAGGTGCACTGATTTTAATCACGAATATGTTACACTGTTCATAAAAATGTAAAATTTAGGAGAAAGTAAAATCTTAGAGACCACTAGTGTTCTTAATGTTGTTTGGTCCTTATTCATCACAGTTGTAAATCCATTTGGCCTAGACTGTCTAGTTTGATCATCTTCTTATTGAACAGCTTCAGTCTTAGCTTATGCATCGGACTAGTCTTGACTTAAACTCTTAACCAATGATTGAACAACATAGCCTAGTACCTAAAGCATTAGGAAAAGAAATTTTAGTGGGATTTCTTGATAACCTTAAGGCTTTACTAAAGTCAATACTGTACAAACAGTGAATATTCAATGCAAAAGGAACACAGCTACATACAATTTTAAAGTGTTTTTATACCATTTACCTTTTTAATATGGTCTGTAACCACTTCCACCACGGCCTCTACCTCGGCCACCACCACCATAGCGGCCATTTGATGTGCGTGATGGTCCAAAGGAGGAGGATGTCTGTCCAAAGTTTACATAATCATAGGGGGAATTCCCACCATATCCCATAGTTTGACCATAGTTAAAACCACCAACACTATTATAATCATACCCACCACCATACTGGTCATAACCACCATAGCCTTGGCTGCCACCAAACATTCCACCACCACTTCCCCATCCACCGCCACCTCCACCAAACTGACCCAGACCTCCACGATTTGAATCTCTTCCACCACCACGTCCACCTCGACCACCAGACATACCCTTCTGTCCCTTTGGTTCAGCTTTTTTTAACTCAACTTTTTTCCCATTAATTTTAAAATACTTTACAATGACTACTTTATCTGCGTCATCTTCTGACGCCATTTCTACAAAGCAAAAGCCACGTGGGGCACCTTTCGCTATGATATCAACCTTCTCTACTGTCACATTAAGACTTTCCCCAACGCCGAGTGTGTAGTTCTCTATCGCTTCTTTCGTGTCTTCTTCAGTTGCGTCTGCAGGGAATCCACCAACGAATATCTTATTCGTTTTAGTGTGGTTTGTTGCGTTTTGTTCATCACGTGGTATGGCATGCTTCACTTCGACTTCTTTTCCGCCGAGAACGTGAGGCCGGTTAGCCAAACAATGATCTGTATCGCTTAATTTGTTGTAGGTGACAAAACCAAAACCACGGGATTTTTTCTGCTCGTCCTTGATCACCACACAGTCATTTAGCGTCTCGTCATCTGTGTATTGTAAGAACGCCTCGGCTAATTCTTCGTCTGTGATGTTGCGAGGTATACCACCAATAAAAAGCTTACATAATGCTCGGACTTCTTTTTCTGCGTCGTCTCCCATCTAAAGGGAAAAAATTCACGTTAAATGGCTAAAGATAACTACAGTTTCACTTAGGCTAAAACACTCACGTCTTTTATCGTTTTGATCGTCAAAGTTAGCTTCCTATCGACAGAAAATGTAAAGTGAAAGAGGAACGGTAAGGAACCTTGGCATCTTTTTACATTGATATTGTATTCCTTCTCGAATCTTATTGGTTACTATGTAAATAAAACACCCTTATTGGCTAGATATTATCACGTGGTAATCAATGCAGATTTTTATTGGGTAAAGCTCTGATGAATTATAATACTAGTGTCCAGTACTACGAAAGACATCGAGGAAACATGGCCGATCACATGCATGCATAATTGCAATTGTTGCAATGCATGTCGTATAATAATGGACTATTCAAAAAGGTACTTAGATTACTTTATTGTTGACAGTAGTCGAAAAAGTTTATTTATTTTACTTCTGTCTCAGGTGTGACGAATTTCAAACACTTTGCTTTGGTAGCGAGGATATCAATTTAGAAAAATTGCGACGTCTCTGCTTTAATGGTATGAAGTATTTCGTTTTGTTATCGTAGAACTCATGATATATATTTGGCTGTAATTAGTTTCAGTTTAATGATTGTATTTGATAAAACAACCCGGCAGGCTTCCGCTTTTGTAATTAATTATTTAGTGGTTTATAATTGCCATATAGATTAGGAATAATTCTATATTATGTACTAGTATGTGTAATAATAAATAAATATCCTTGTGATTTTGTTCGGAGACCACAAACTTCATATGTACATCTATACTATTAAATATTGTAAATATGTTTTGACACATGTTTGTAACACATGTACGCCCTGTAATAAATGTCATTTTCACTATAGTCAAAGGATGTCAATTGTAACTATGAAAACAACATGTCATGTTTCCAATATTTGGACAATATTTCCTGTATAATTCATATACTGGTGACCAAGCTATCCTGTTTTTTTAAGATTTCAGCTGTGAATATTATCCCAGCATCAGCAGTAGGTTTTCCTTGGACAAATAAAATCATCTGATATTAACCAGTGTAAAATGTAGTTACATAGCTGTGTCTAGTACCACTGTCAATGGGTTAACTTAAGTGTCTAAAATTATTACTTACCATTTTATATGTTAGGGCAGGAAATTATTGTAGTATATTGAGCTTTATACTTTTTTAACTAGGAGTACCTGATAAATCTGGCGTGCGCTCTCTTTGTTGGAAGGTATTGTATATCATTAATAAAGTCTTACTATATAAATGAGGATGACATAAATGGGGATAATAAAAATGAAAGGCTAACCTTCTGTGAATTTTTTCCTGAATGCTTGCCTTAATTTGTTTGTTTCTCACTGTAGGTACTACTAAACTATTTGCCTCCAAAGAAAGCTGATTGGCCAGAGTTTCTAGATAAACATAGGTATTTGTTTTCTCACTTGTTTATAACTAGAAGTTACTATCGCAAGGTCCACACCACTCAAACATCGGGATGCTTTGTGTGGTTAAAAGCGATGATAATGCCATGAAGGCACATTGCCTTCTCCACACCATTTCCTCTTTGGTGCACATACCGTATACATGTACCGTATTTTCAAAACAAACCGATTGTTATTATGAGCCCACTTTCTGGGCAAACCAGACTGTAGATTATCTTTAAATATTTTGACCTTACATACATCTTGGCCAGAGTTTCATGTCAAAGTGTATGATTACTGTATACCCAGGGTATACTCACACAGTAACCTTACTAATGGGCTAATTTATAAGAGGGTGAAAAACAGCACCAATACTCATTCAGTTACCAATAAAAAAATTTTAAAATATTGCCTAATAAAATATTTATTTTTTATTTTTTTAGAAATGCTTACAAACAATATGTAAATGAGATCATTATTGAACCTTTTAAAGGGGAAGATATTAGCAATGCTGATGAGATGATTGATCATGTAAGTCTTTTGAAATAATGTTTAACTCTAGAGTAATAAATATAATAAATGTTAAATTTTTTTTGAACTAGCCACTTAATCCAAACCCATCAAGTCAATGGAGTACTTATTTTAAAGAAAATGAAACTTTATACCAAATTGACAAAGACTGCAGGTATAAAAACATAAAACAGCAAAAAACTCCCTTTGTCTTTTCAACTCATTTTCAATACTTCAAACATTTTACTGTACATTTTGTTGCTTAAATGTTTTGAACATCCTTTTTTATTTGTCTTAGGAGATTATTACCAGATATTTCATTTTTTCAAAGCCCAACTCAATATCCAAATGTTGATCTTATAGGTTTGTAACATATATGCACATAAAATTTTGTAGTTCCCTTTTATTAAGAAATGTTTGCTTTGATGTTATCAATACAAGTACAGTGCTATTACACTTTGTACTACATACCGTCAAGTCCATGTTAAGTCACCTATTTAGGTATAATCCAGTGTATACAACATCTTAACTGTCATGGTAAAATTCCAATGCTAATCATTGAGTACATGTTCAAATTATTTGTAGGGAATGATAAAGATTTTCCAACTTTGAGAAAGAGAGTGCAAACAACATACCTTGAAGCAGCTCATGTTAAAACCAACCGAATGGGGATTAAAAATGTAAGATTTTAATTTTATTGAGTCCCTAATTGATAACTACCATAAAATTATCTGGTGTGCAGCAAAGTAAAAGAATTAAATATAATATTAACATATTACAATATTAAAAATAGTTAAATGCCAGACAGTTTTACCTGAAATGAAATACCTCTGTCATTAATGATTAGTATTTTTAAAATTTAGTTTACAGTTACAAAGCCCCTCCAAAATGATGAATATGCAGTTCTTGAGGAAGGCGAAGAAGCCCATTGGGAGGTAAATGTGTAATGTTAGAGATGCCTTTAGTTTTCGTGATTAAATTGCAGATAAGTAAACTAGATCCAGAATTGTTGTCAATACATCTATGGTGTAATGGTATTTGTTTTCAGGTAGTTGAAAGGATATTGTTTATTTATGCCAAATTAAATCCTGGGACATCATATGTACAAGTAAGTTAACTATGTATATTATACTGAACATCTTTTACAATAATATTTTGTTGATATTCAACCATTTATTTTTTTGTGTACATTTTATTATGGTATAATTATTCAAAGTATTCATTGATTTTTATATATTTAATAGGGAATGAATGAGATTATTGGTCCTTTGTATTATATATTTGCTAGTGATCCAGATTTGAATTGGAAAGGTGGGTTTTGTGTATAATTGTTCTCCATAAAAGGAGCACTTAGTCAAGCTACAAATTTAAATGAAAACCATTAAAAAACTTAATACCGTAGTGCCGCCGCAGGTAAGATTCCCCATAACCAAGTGAGGACCCAATCTCTTCTATTTACAGCAAAAGTAATTTTCCACACTTTGTTTCAAGCCAACTGAGCTGTCAAAAATGTTGAATGTTTGCTATTTTGTAACTTTCTTTCTTTCATTGTTATGTGTTAAAATATTCATTATTCATTTTTTTCCACGCCAAATGTGCACAAATTTGTCCTTTTAGACGCATGTTTGACAGAACTGCAATCGCAAAGGTCTGTACAAAAGTTGCAACAATACAGTCTCAAATAGAAAGTAAACATTCACGTTGTAGAGTGGCACAATGTTTTGAAAACTGTGGAAGAGTTTAGTAAGTATAGATCATAAGAAATTACACTTTCACGTTAGATGAAGACAATTGATGTGGAGAACTTGGTGACATATTATTTCAGTCAGACAATCAAAACGTGGGGTTTGACAGCTTTGATGAACGTGATATTTAAACCTTTTACTACATGAACTTCTATCAATTTTTGTAATCTATTTAAATTATGTTTCATTATATTTATCTAATATAAGTACTCAGTTAAATGTTGTTTCATTTTCCATGCATATAATTCACATATTTTTTTGTGTGTTTCAAGTAAGCATCCATCCCCCTTTTTAAATTTTTTTAAACATTGTCGGGGTGCGTCCTTACCAGCGACACTACGGTATTATAAACCTATTGATAGTTAATACTTGGCCACCTCCAAACCTGGAAGAAAGTATTTCTCAGTACAAAAAGCCCACTGTGTGGCTTAGAATGCTCCCTTGTTCACTTCTAAGGCTCATTGAAATGACAGCAACCTATAAATAAAGCAATTTCTTTATAAAATGCAAATGTCATGAATTGAAGAAGTCATGGTCATAAAATTTCTTGCAGTTTATCTGCATCCTTGGTACTCTCCTAACTCATAATATTTTTCCAGAATTTGCTGAGCCAGACTCATTTTTTTGCTTTGTGAATCTCATGTCAGAAATTCGGGATTTTTTTATCAAAACATTGGATGAGTCTGCTGTTGGAATAGGTTAGTTCATCTTTTTATTAGTTTTATAGCCAGGTTGTTATGGCAGCCTTGTGTGTTGGTATATGAATATATTTTTTGTATATTTTTTGTTGTTACTTCATTTGTTCATATATAACCAACCAAGTTTAATGTCTCCACAATACTGGAGTTAAATGTCATAGTTTTTTCTGGTTCATTAGCTCAATAACATTGAATGTCAGGCTACTTTGACTGTCAGTCATGGCCATTGTATGATTGCAGTGAGCAGTCCAAGTGTTTATACATCTTTCATTGGTGGGAAAGGTGTTGTAATAAATAAAACAAACAAAGAACTTTTCCGAAGAAGGATGGTAATATTTTGCCCCTCCCCTACTAGGTACTTTTGGAAGGAAATTTCCTTCCATAGTGAAAACCCTGGAGCAGTCAACAGAAAGAACCACATAAGCAGGTCAATAAAGAGTGTTAAATAATCTATGATTATGTAATATTCTATATATACTATACATGTATATAGACAGGAAATTTTTCATTCCTCCTTCACATCCCTCCAGCGAAAGTTAGGTGTTATAACCCCTTCCACAGCCCTTAATAAATGCATTTGTGTATTAAAAATGTCTTTTTATTTAAGGGAACACCATGGAAACTCTTATGAACACCCTTCAAGATCGTGATCTAGAACTATGGCAGTCTTTAGTTAGTATTTTGTAAAATGTTACCTTTAGTTTGTATCTAAGTTTACAAACATAGGTTCAATGTATATATGTTGTACACAAATTATTCTTTTAAAATTAATTTATTTATAGTTTTACTGAAGATAATTTATTTTAATAATTTATTTAGGAAAAACAAGAACTCAAACCACAATTTTATAGCTTTCGCTGGATTACTGTTTTACTCAGTCAAGAATTTACACTGCCTGGTTTGGTTTGAAACATTTTATTATATAAGAATGTTTATTATCACATTGTTGTATTATTATAAACAATATTTGAAATATTTTATTATAATGTTTAAGGGTGTTTATTATATTATTGTATTATTATGAACATTTTTTTTCCAAATACATTCACATGTAGTAGATAAACATTTTACTTCATTTGAATACTTAATATTATTATTAACATAATACTTTATATTTTAAACCTTATTTTTTTAAATTTTATTTATATTTATTTTTTTTACCTTATCCTATATTCTATTCTATTATATTTAATTAGATGTTATTCGACTTTGGGATTCTCTTTTTGCTGATCAAAAAAGATTTGAATTTCTCATTTTCGTTTGCTGTGCTATGTTAATGTAAGTTTTGTCACACCCCTAAATTTAGGAGTACAACCTCGTGCAGAGGGAGCGTTATTTTATGAGGACTAACAACTTAAATCACGTGCGACGCACATGGACATGTGATCATACAGTATACAAGGGTCAAGAAACAGTTTCTGGCCCAATTGTAACTAATCATTGAAACCGAGGGAAACAGTGTGTTTTGTTGACTCGAAACCGCCGGGTCGAGGGTCAACAAAACACACTGTTTTCCCGAGGTGTCAGTAAATAAGTGATTTGTTATTATATCTAGTGTCAAAATAAAAAAACTGGTGTCCAAGAACAAATTTCTAGACAATACCTTTATAGATTATATCTATATAACATACATGTTTTACGGGGTCCCTCATTTTTCTGTGATTTTCAGGGTCACGTTGCTAGCCGGAAGGCATAGCAATTTCATAATTCTCCCTAGGGAAAATTATGAATTTTGATGCCCGCTCGTGTCGTTCACGCGTAAACATCGAGATTTTAAGCCCGCCACGCGTGGACCTTTTGACCAATAGGAAGCCATAAAAACAATAGAGAATAATTTCTTAGTTCTAAGTGAACCACAAACTCAGTTTCTTACGTATACCTTAATAATGTCATTAGTTTATTTTACAAATCATTTTAAAGTGTATAGGAAACGAAAATGTTTATTCTCTCGTTCCAAAGATTATTGAAAATTCTAATGTAATTTCTTTTACACATTTTCTTTTCCGTGTTTTGTTCTGGAAATAAAACTTTAAAAATTGCGTATAAAATACAGGACATGTAAACGTTTAAATGATGTTATTCAATAATGCCAAGGATATTCTATATTGAATGGTTACTCATTGTGTGACGTAACATGGTTTCACAGCACAGAAAAGTAACTATTTGAAGAAGGAAGCATGGAAAAGAAAATCTATAGAAAAGTTACATTACAATTTTCAATAAAGATCTTAATGAGACAATAGATGTTCGTTTCACGTCAACTTTAAGTATATTGTTAATGTATCTTGATCTAATGTTTTGTAGAGTAATACGAGATCAACTTTTGGTTGGTGATTTTGCAACAAGTATGAAACTAGTACAAGTAAGTGCAAATAACAGTGAAGATATGAACTACACGGTTAAAGTATGAAATGATCAATAAAATGGTCTTAAATAGTTTAGACTCGATTAGGGCTATTAAAATACTTTAAGTCCATAATGTGAACACACTTTTCAAATTTTGAACTGCTATATTGTTAAAATATGATATACTCAGTGAATTTCTAATACTGTCTGGTTTGCTATGCTTGTGCATGAATATAAGAGTTTCAATTCACGAAAGCGCGAAAGGTGTAACAAATTGGACAGTGTTTCTATCAGTAGGCCACCTTTGTTACGAGCAAAACTGATGCGCAGAATCGAATTTACATCACCTTTATTCTTTAAGCCTTGTGTTGCAGGATTTTTGAAGCAAGCTGCGATCTCTTTTGCGACAATACATGGCAAAATTACTTAGTGTCTCTACGATATCGACAGTTGGTCAAAAGCGAAGTGTGCACAATATCAAACAATTTTAATATTTTGCGATCAAAATCGTGGTCTTTGTGCGAAAACTTTTTGTTGTCAAAGAAATGCGGTAGTTTGAAAGTAGGCTTTGTGCCAACAAAAGTAAACAAGTAATATTTACAAAATGAGTGGCCGTTCTTTATCGGTGTATACAGATACGAGTGCGAAGCACGAGTATCTGTATACACCGATACAGAACAGCCACGAATTTTGTAAA
>JAOBAZ010258281.1:0-15695 GCA_026546875.1 Pteroeides caledonicum
ATGGATGGATGGATGGATGGATGGATGGATGGATGGATGGATGGATGGATGGATGGATGGATGGATGGATGGATGTAGGTATGTAGGTATGTAGGTATGTAGGTATGTAGGTATGTAGGTATGTATGTATGTATGTATGTATGTATGTATGTAATGTATATATGGATATACCAGTATGTATGTATACAATAAATATTACATATATTCCTTAAGTGGAATCTTTTAGGGAACCAATTGCAGCTGCCATAACTTGTCTCACAATGTCTCTTAGCAACCCAGCACATCCCAATATGCACCCTGTTTTTCCTATATCCATGTCTCCCCAAATATGCATCCTTTTTCACATTTCTACTCATGAGAGTTTAACACCATAATTACTTGACTTGGGGTAATCTTGAGAATTGATAACAGTTAACCAACAGCATCACTTTTCCATTGCAGATTACTCAAAATTATAGGCAAATCATAAAATTTGTGGTACCTCCCTTTAATTATTAGTGTATTTTTTAGAACCTCCCTGGCTTGCTTATGTGCATTTTGTGTATTTTTTATGCCTTAATACTGTATGTATTTCTGTCTCTTTTGTGTATTTTTAGGCTATGATTGGTGTTGCATATTCTATTGGCTTTATAGTTGGACCAATTATTGGTGCATTATTTTCAAAGTTATCTCAAACATCAAGTGGCAATCTTTATATTGCTCCTGCTCTGTTCACATTGGCTGTAATAACTGCTGATATAATATTCTTGTATTGGTTTCTTCAAGAAACACTCCCCAAACATAAAAGGGTAAAAAAATGATAAAATGTTTAAATTGTTTTAAAATTCTTGTTCATTACCAGTAATTTGAAAGTTTTAAATTTTTAGGCAAAGTGTCTAAATTCTCAAATGAAAAATGCAGTCCAATTGATAAACCCAATATCACTGTTTAAATTTAGTGCTGTAGATATATCAAGTACATCAGGTAAATGCCATATGCATATTTTTGTTTGTTAAGTTGTTGATCCTGTAACTTGGGATAATAAAATTAATTTGAATTAAACAGTGATCGCTAACTTGCAAAATGGAAAAAATTGATTTGTTTCATCATGCTTTCCCACTTTTTTTAGATTTGGAAGATGTAAAAAGGATTGGCATAGTTTATTTTTTATATTTATTTTTCTTTTCTGGTTTGGAGTTTACACTAACATTTCTCACTCATAGTATATTTCAGTACAGTAGGTAAGAATATTACTATTACCTAGGTAAAAAATAATAACAAAATATTATAGTTATTTCAAAAATATATATTTTGCAGCATGCAGCAAGGAAAGATGTTTTTCTTTTTGGGTATTATAATGGCGGTTGTACAAGGTACTCTTTTAAATTTTACAGATATATAATTCCTTAAAAAACTTATTTCTAAACATTTTTCTCTTTTGTATGTTGTTTTTATAAGGTGGATATGTAAGACGTGTAGCTTCTGGTAAAGAGAAGAAACTAGCAATCCAGGTTACATTATACATGTTTAATTATCGGTAAATTGTATGGTTGCAGCTGTTGTTATTGTAGTACAGTACTGTATTTTATTTTTTACTATTTATGAATATAATATTGTTTATTGTTTAGGGGATTGCAGCTCTTATTCCAAGCATGCTGTTAATAGGTTCTGCCAAATCATTATTTTTGTTTTATTGTGGCCTGGCTCTTTTTGCTTTTGGTATGTAAAAGTTTCCATTTTTTTAAAAAAATATTTTTTTATTCCAAAGGTAAACTCAATGTTGTATTTTACAACATAAAAATGTTAATTTTCCAGGTGCTGCAACAGTTGTTTCTGCTCTTACAACAATTGTATCTAAATATGGTAAGCTACAAAATTATTTACATATTATATAAATTAAGGGTTTACAAAAAAATTGTTTGTCATATCCTTTAAAATAAATGACTTTATGGAAGTTACACAATATTAACATATTTTTTTAGGAGATACTACACAAAAAGGGAAGATAATGGGAATTTTTAGATCATTAGGAGCACTGGCAAGAGCAACTGGGCCATTTTTTTCATGTGCTAGTAAGGACAATTTTTTTCTTTCCTTGACACTTTGTTTGACATTCATAATGGTTATAATGCAATTTGCGGTATAGGTGCAATATGAAAATTCTTGTCTGAATTACAGAAAAAAACTCAGAATACCAGGGAGACTGGGGTTATCATAAATCCCTAGTGCTCATGTTTCAACTCATTGCCTTACTGGTAAACAAAATAACTTAAGTGACAGTGTCTTTCTTACAATGTGAGAAAGTTGTGAGACCTCCAACACTTCTCTAAGTATACTTAGATAAGGATTTAATTGTAAGAATCCCTGTAATTAGTTGAGCATACAAGTAGTTTATTAGCCAGCATACTAGTTTATGTTTGCCTAAAAACAGTAATACTGGTAATAGTAACACTTAAACTAGTCTTATTATTTTTTTAGTTTATTGGAGTTTTGGTCCTTTAACATGCTATTGTATTGGTGCCATGTTCTTTGTTATACCACTGTATTTGCTACAGACATCTGTGAATTACAACAAACAAAAGTAAATACACATACATTAAATATCAATTGGTGCTGCAGTATCTAATGCTTGGAAACCAGACTTAACTGAATTTTATTTTTGTACCAAATGCTTACACACCCCAGCGACCACTGGTGACCTGAAGATGGAGACTGTTGATTTAATTTTTATAGTGAATGATAGAATTAATATTTAAATATTTTTACAATGCGCTTGCCATCATACATTTTTTATACTGTTTTCTTTACAGCAATTATTTTTATAATTATTTATTTAGAGTAAATTTCAGGTAATATTAAAAAGAACACATGACACTGTCTTGTTGTATGTAAAAATGTGTGTATAATTGCATAGATACAAGTAGGTAATGAATTACCATACAAATATTTGTCTTACTTGCTTAGTTATATTTGCTGTACTAGTTATACCAAATTTTTCAGTGCAATGTATCCTTTTTTAAATATCTACCATAAATCAAGTTAACATTCAAATGTAACATTCATATATATCATACAAAATACAGTACCATTAAATGTTTAACAGTTACCTACTAAGTAAAATACACTCTTGTTATTTTTTATATAATTATACAAATGAAATATTCCTTCTTTCCTGTACATAATTGTTTATTTTTACATTCCCAAGAATCATATTAATGGTTATCAGAAAACTGTTTTAAGTTAATAATAAGGAACCCAGTTACTTCCATCTTCTGGTTTTAAAGCACCGACAATCAAAAGAATGATGTCGGTAATCCACCATATTCCAAGGCCACCTATTGTTAATAGTTTTCCAACCCCAATTCCAGTCCAACCCAGACAAAATCTATCAACACCAAGGAACCCAAGAAGTAGTGAATAGAGTAAAGTTGTCAAAAAATAATGACCTGTGTACCTGGCAAAGTAATAAACAACAACAATAGCCTCACAGATGTTTTTAGATAAAGGCATTAGATAAAGTGAAATCTGTGGCCATTTGTGGCCAGCACTATATGGTGGATGGCTTAACCTTTTAAGTCCCAATTTTTTTGTTCTTGGTGTCTGATCAGATAATGGACACTAAACTAAACCACTCTTATTTAGATGTACTTTCCATCACCTAACTCCATGTTGTTCTCAGTATATTTAATTTATATGGTCCATTGACTTACGTAGAATATGACACAGACAATGACCATGTGATACTAAACCCACCCATGGTTTAATTCTAACCAGGGAGTGTCATGGTTTATGAGGCTTAACTTTTCCTGAATACCTTTCTTGTACCACCAATTTTCACTTAAAAATATTTTTGTGATAAATAGTGCTTATGCATGAGAGGGTGTGCAATGTTTCAATTATATTGCAGAATTATCTTAAGAGAAATACATGAAAAAAAGAAGCACATGAGTACCTAGGGCTTATAATTCTTGATGTTTACCGTAATTGTTTCCCTAATGGCGGTCTACATTTGACAAGTAAATTTATCTGGTGTTACGCAGAATAATAGGCGTGTTTGCATGCAAAACAATAGGGAAAGAGTTGAGGTAGAGGTGTAGGCAGATATACAGTTGACTCTCTCCTCCTGGAGAGAGTCAACTGTATATCTATCACTTGACATGTAAACTGTACTAAAGGGGCAGGCAGCACAGCAGGGAAAGAGTTACCGGGTAAGGCAACAAAAACATTTTGTTTAGTTATACAGTTGAATGGGACATACTTTATACATGGTACACCATGTTTAAAAAATTTCCTTGCACCATAACATTCAATTCCATCCAAAGCAGTACAGATAACCTTTGTATGGTGGACATCTTCATATCGAGATTTACCTGTGTACTATGGTAAGATAATGATAGTTGTTAGCACAATACATATAACTTCTAAAACTCATTAATAATTTATAAGCAAAATTCAAAAGAAATGCATGCTTAATCAGTGCCTTTATAGGTTAATAAAGCACATGTATCTATATAATATGGACGCATGTGCTTTATTGACAGAGATGACTGCTTTTCTCATTGAATCTTGACAGCTTACTTGACGTTATTATTATTTACATTTTGTTTATATATGAGCTTAACATATCGAGTCATTTTAGAAGTAATTTACAAACCTTGTAATGAGCCTTATCAGGATAAAGTCACTTGTCTTTGGCTTGTGTCTTTATACCCCGATAAAGGCCTCTGACTCGGTTTGTAAATATTAACATAAATACCACAGAACGAAGTGTTCTGATTATTATGGTAGTGACAAATTCAATACAAAACACTACAAATCTAATACATCAAAAGGAAAATATATAAAAACGTTACTTATCTATTTACCTTCTCACAACCATAACCCCTACGTCTCGCTTCTGATACATTTGCACTAAAGTCTTGTGGTTCTGCACATTGAATAAATTCATCTGGTCTAGAGAAAAATTATTATGTATGAACCAATTTATAGATAACATAAATAACAGGTACACAAAAGTTATGTAAAATTAAAGTTGCTGTAAATCATGAACAACATTAGAGTACTTGATTGATAATGGTAAATTACCAAATGATAAATATTTTAAAATATCTAGGTTTTGTTTAAAACATTCACCACTGTTCATGATATTTAAATTTGTATGTTTACATTGCATGGTCACACTGTAAGAGGATAAACTTTAATCATTTTATTGATGGTAGCTACAATGCATCAATAAAATGATAAAGTTTAACCTTTTGACTGGATTGAAAACCTAGAAATTGAAATCACTCCTAGTCCTAGTCATACTCATAGTCATACTGATACTAGACATAGTCACAGTACACACTCTTACAAGAATGAACAACACACTTCCGGTGAACAATTATTTTTCATCGAGGGAGGTCTACGACAACAATCCTCAACATTGTCACAAATTTCCTCCTCTTCTGTTGTAAGATTAAGTTCCCAAATAGAAATGAAAAACAATAATAACCAAACTTTTCCCCTCGCCATGTTCAATCTTTGATTGTCGTAATACGTCGACAAATGATCGTTAAAATATCGGTGGTCGGTTTCGTGTCGGCACAAACTCGTAACATCGAACTGTTTTGCCAATTCACTTCAATGGCCAAAGCTAACACAAAGTCTGTGACAAAGTTTAGAATAAAGCGATGAACCCACTATTTTTTTAGTACCTTCTTCACGTAGACACGCTTGTCATGGACAGAACAACGTTTTTTAAAGCAAGCGTTAAAGCAATTCGAACAAGAAGTCAAAGCGGAAAACCGCCAAATGTCCCTTCCAAAGAGACATCTAATAATTATATTTCTGGTAAAAATCGTTCAAAATTAAAGACTGAATTCGGTTCAAAAGCTAATGAATTAGTAAGTATTGTAACCACTGATTGTAACCTTAGTACTAGAGGTAAATGTGGTAAAGTCAAAACAATATGGATTATAGATAAATTATTTTTGTTTGTTTATAGAAAAATAATGTTTCTGAACTTAGAAATTTTTTATTAAATTATAGAAAAGATTATATTAATGCTGTAAGGTTGGTATTTATGGTACATGTATTTAGATAAAATTGGATTTAATCTCACTAGAAGATCGCTATAAAATGATTAACAAACCAAGTATCTGTTAGGGTGACTTTAACCTATTAGTGTCAAACATTCTCCATTTGGACCTGGTTAATAAAATCATCAGGTGTGAGCCACTCTAGTATCTAACTATTTATTATATATTTTGTGAGTCAGAACTGGCATATTTGAACATTGATTGGCTAACGTGCAGGTCCTTACTTTCCCGTACAGACCAGTACAAAAACAATGCATGTCTTAGTAAAATTATTCCTCGTTCTAGTGGAGATGTGTAATAAACTCCTTATTGCCCTCATGCTCTGGCTAATGCTAGATGATTTTACTCAGAGTGGAAGCTGTTGCCAGCACTGTGTTAATAATGTCATTGTTATCTTCAAGCCATCTTGGTGTACCAGTAATGAGTGACCATGAAAGAGACCAAATCGATCAAGATGCACAAAGATTTATTAGGACATGTTCAAATGCTATTAAAATATTGCAAGATAATGGTGAGTGTGGTTAGCTTGACTATACACAGTGTAAAATATAACAGATCTCTTTATTTTGTTTTACATTATTTATATTACTGTAGTGAGAAATCAAAAAAACAGTGAACAGGTGACAGAACATCGCCAAATTGTATTACAGTTACTGGAAAAATATCTAAAAGGTGAAAACTGTTTTTTGAACAGAAATTTTTTTATCCTATTTTTTTACATGTATGTCTAAATGCTTAAAATAACTCCTTTTACTGATTTTATTTTTTGCAGCCACATGTAAGTTATATAGTGAACAAAGAGCTATACGTGTTAAAAGAGTTGTGGATAAAAAAAGAATGTATGTTACATCATGTGTATCAGGCAGACAGACAGACAGACTGTCTGTCTGTCTGTCTGTCTGTCTGTCTGTCTGAGACAGACAATAACAGCACCACTTTTGGCTTGTGCTATGCAATAAATATTTGCTTATAAGACGTACCTAAACATTTGAAGTGCTAACTTTTCCACTTTTTTTTTTATTTTTAGCTCAAAGTTACAACGTGAAAACAAGACACAGTGTAATAGTTCCCTAGAAAATTCTGGTAATGCGTACGATCAAATTTTCAAATAAAAGTTTGCCTCAATATTGCTTACTTTACAAATATTTTTTAAAAAACTATACAGCAAACAAAACAGGTTAATTGCCAAGCAAATTCTCTTTTGTGATGTTAGAAAAAGTAAAGTGTTAACTCATGCACTGTGGTGGCACCTGAAAACAGCTACTGATCAGACTTTACACTCCCTAGATGCTTTTGTTCACCCAGGGGAAACTCAGTTGCCCAGGGGATCCCCTGCCAGTAATACTATAGGTTAATAAGCAAGACAGTGCTTTGAGACTACACCTATTCACTGCAGTGCTAAGTGCAAACAGCCATATAAAATATTTTACTATTGACTAGGACAGGGGAACCCTCCCCTGTCAATGGGTTAATAAAAGTTCACCTGTACGTGTACTGTACAGTTTGAATTCGCAAATTTAATATTTTTTTAAGTTGTTGGCCGTTTATGGATTATAGTAATTTGTTTACTAGAATCATTTATTGACGAAAAGGAAAATTTCACAGCAGAAGAAATTCAGATGGTACTAATATTATACCTGTATCATTTTTTTAGCTATTTTTTGTTTTATGATACAATATAAAACAGGTTACCAATTTACTTCAATTTTGTTTTCTTTTTAGTTTGAGCAAGAGAATAAAAGAATATTTGATGAAATGAATAGTTTAGTAAATGAAGTTAGGTACAGTACTGTGTTATATTATGAGGTTAATAATTTATTCCACAGTATTGTCATAGAATTTCCAAAATAAACATTAACATGTCACAATATGTACGGTATTTTTCAGACTATAAGTCACACCTTATAGTCTGAAAAAACCTGTATAAACCACAGCAATTTTTTTGAAAATACACTTATTATTGGTTAATCATGTATGGTAATTCAATGTATTGAGTTTTTTTTTTTGAAAACAGATTACAAGAACAACAAAAATTATGTTACAAAATATGTATGTCTTTGATTATTAGCCAATCAGAATGAATATAGGAATATTTTGATTTTTTCAAGAAAAAGTTTGGTAGAAAACTGAGCCTGATATTTGTTTGTATTTAAAATTGGCCTCAAAGGATAAATTTGTATATAAGTCGCAAGGGAGTATAAACCACAGCAATGAAAATCAACAAAAATTCTCGAAAAAAGTTGTGGGTTATAGTCTGAAAAATACAGTAATGTGCCATTAGCCTGCAGCAGGCCACTACATTACTCTGGTTAACCCTAGATCTTGGTCAGGAACTTCATCGCAATGGTTAAAAAGATAACATTGAAAATTTTATATTTTATTTATAATAGAAATATTGAAGGAAGAGTTGTTGAAATAGCAAAATTACAAGAAGTGTTTTCTGAAAAAGTAATGGAGCAGGTATGTATTTAAAGAGTGGTTGCAAAACAAAATGGTAGATACACTAGCTATATTGTATAAACTACCCTAACGTTTAACCATAGTAATACATTGAACAATATGTGATTGTCTTGTAAACGTATGTACAACTTGCTTTAGACTAAACAAATTGATAATGTTTATGAAACAACTGTGAAAACGACAGAAAATGTCAAAGATGGCAATGAAAATTTACGCGAGGTAAAAATCACTGATTAAATGTATCCTTACCAAATTTGTATGATTTGTAACTTGTAATGATAATCTTATAATCATTTAATATTTTAGGCTATAAAAAACAATGCAAGTTTTCGGGTGTGGATTTTATTTTTTCTTGTCATGTGCTCCTTTTCGCTCTTATTTTTGGACTGGTACAGTTAATGGTAAGACAGTGTCAGTGATTTAGGAAAAAATAAAAACTTATATTGTAAAATCAAGTGACTAACATTGTTATTTACAACAGATACAATTAGAATTTATAAAATATAGATTTTTAATGTTGATTATAAAGATTAATAAAGATTTAGAATGTTTTTAGGGCCTGTAAAGTGATTAAATACTGGCACCAAATAATTACTTAATAGATCAACATGTCTGTATTGAATATAAAAACTGTTTTTTAACTATTAGGCAAACTGAAGTCAGTTTAAAGTATGCAGTACAGATCATCGATTTAAAGTATGCATCAAAAGATGGAAATGGCAACATACACTGTAGCACATCAATGAACTCATTTTGTCTCTCACTCAGAGTGATCACTCAAAACCTCCAAAAAGAATAAATGGACAGTACTCTTTTCCAAAGTTTTGTTAATGCAGGAAAGAAAGAACCATAATGACAGTGGTACCAATAACTACAATCTTGGACAAGTCATTTGGACAAGGCTACATTATGCACACCCAGTAACCTCCCTCACGTATACCACTCAGAAGTGCTCCCCCCTTGCTCAATGTTGTTCCATATTACATGTCTACGGGCACCATGCTTTTTTCCATGGCACATTCCAACATTGTTTTGGGGGAGGGGGTGGTATTTTAGGCTATATTATCCACACATTTTTTGGTCATTGTTCTCTACTTGTCCGAATACGTTTGTCCAGGATTGTAGTTTAGATTATAGAGGTTAATTTACTCTAAGCAATATATTAAATTGCATGCAAATATGAGCTTTTGCCTAACAGACTACAGTCTTTAACAGTAGAAAATGATAGTTAAAGAGATATGCCAATATATTTTTTTATTGTCCCAAATGAAAGAACTCTTAAAACTATTTAATAACTTACTTTACATATTTATTGTATCTCCCTTCGTTTTCGAGCTATTTCACTTCAAAGCTGGCTAGACGTTGTTGATGACCGCCATCTTGAACCTTAATTAACTTCGGTTTTGGTGATGTCACAACCAGGGAAACCGTAAAGAAACTCTCCCTGTGTGATTGTGTTAAAAGGACAATTTGTGTAACTGACTCCAGACAAACAACAAATCACAAAGCAACAAACAATCACGTTTAAACCCCACATTGTAATACAGTCTTCAAGGTAAAAAATTTCGCGTGACCCTGGTTGTGTCATCACACCACTTCCGTGAATATTCAAGATGGCAGACATTATCCAATTTTACCAAATTTGAAGTGAAATATCTCGAAAACAAAGAAAGGTACAACAAATCTGTAAAGTAAGTTATTAAATAGTTTTAAGAGTTTTTTCAATTGGGACAATAAAAAAATATATTGCCATTTCCCTTTAAGATGTACCGGTAATAATACTGGGAGTGTGCGACATTATGCTGAGACTGCAGACACCATTGTATAAACCACTGTTTGTATTTAACATTTTTTAACAATGTTTTGGATTAAACTACACTACTGTGTAAATCACTATTTAAAAAAAATCATTATATTTCCTGTGTCCAAAAGTATTACCGGTAACACAGTAGTGGTTTAAAATATCAATTTCATTTTCTCTTGTTCAAGGCTGCAATTAATAGTAGATTTTTGTTAAAATTTTATCACAGATACACTAATTATTCATGTATGTAAGACATGCTTGAGTGATTAAAAGAGTCATCCCCCCAGCTGAATTCTTTGCATAAATTTTGTAACACCTGGCATGCCATTTGAAACTCCATCATGGCCCAGCCATGGCATCCAGCTGACAGAAATTCTGGAATGAGATCTTGCATCATTTTTAGCTGGGCCTGAAGAGCTGATGTATCATTTGGTTCAAGCTGCAAAATCATAAGTACAATCAAAGGAAGCATGTCATCACCAGTTATAGCAACAGAAAATAAAGCATTCTCATCATTTGCTGTATTTAATACTTGTTGTCTAAGCACTTGGACAGCATTCGTGACTTTTTTCAGTGATGCAGTCAAACACTGTAGTTTGCTTAAAATTGATGATGCTCTAAATACCCTGGAAAGGT
Organism: Pteroeides caledonicum; assembly: GCA_026546875.1. Lineage (NCBI taxonomy): Eukaryota > Metazoa > Cnidaria > Anthozoa > Scleralcyonacea > Pennatulidae > Pteroeides > Pteroeides caledonicum. The sequence goes on from JAOBAZ010258281.1 coordinate 10,960, forward strand.
CCTCCAGTGATGGGCCAAAATACTCATCAAATGCCTTCTTATCTTTTTCATAAAATGCATCATTCATATCTACCAATGAATGGGTGTCATTATTTATAGAATTATTGTCCTGTATCCACTCATACACACTCAGGCCATTGGTTTGGTCACCACTGTCTGGTGCAGTGCCATTACCATAGCTACTAACAACTGCATTAGATTCTTTCCTCATAAGGTGTAGAAATTTTAAAATCCTACTTCCACTCCTCTCTTTCTTAGTTCTTGATGGCTGAGAATCATTGGAAGAATGAGAAGGTATGGAATCTGGGTAAGAATTCCTTTTTGGTATCTCGCAACTAGAATGGCAAGAGGAAACTATGGCTTTACGTCGATTTTCAAACAGTTTAAGCCACCACTCATCTTTCATACCAAGATCTAAGCAATTGATTGGTAACTTCATGATCACTTGTAAATCATCCATCATTTTCTGTTGGTGATGTTGGTGTAGCATACGATAGACATTCATAATATCATTTCCAACTTCTTTATAAAAATTTTCCTCATAACACAGTTGTAGTTTGTTTCGTAATATATTACTGGATGTATTGTTGAAATGCTGTTGAAAATTTGAGGCCATTATCCAAAAGTGTTCCTTAATGTGTTGAACAAGTCTCTCTAAAATAGATTGGTATTCCAGTCCAATGCTACCATCATGGCCTACAATAATGTAGCAGTCCAGCTGTTTTGTTTTCTTTTTTTTCCGGCTGTCACCAGTTGCTTGGTCTAAAATCTCATTGCATTTCTCACGAATTTCACCAACAAATTTCAGGAACTCCAACCCTAAAGGGTGCTCATGATTTTTAACAATGGCTGAAACACGTTCACTTAATGTCTGGAATTCTGGTACATATGTACCAGGAAGCACTACAAATAAAACACCAAGGTTAGTATAGTTAATTCTTAATATCAATGTTTAAAAAGGAGTCCAAATGGAATAATTACAATGTAAAAACATGAGAAAATGCCATAATTGTTAGCTATAGTTGAACTCACTGGTACAGGAAGTTTCTCCTTCTGGGCTGAGTTGTTCAAAGGTGGATTAATGCTAACCCAGAGTTAAACATTCACCCAGGGTCAAACCCACTGTTTTAGTTTAGTGTCCGTAGCTTTCGTTGAAAATTCACTCCATAACACTTAAACTAATTTACACCAACAAGGTTTTAACAAAGCTGGCTACAATAACTGAACAACCACCGCCTGAGGAGTAAAATCATCTAGCGTTAATTAACAGTGTGAAATCTGTTGAGGCTGGCTGCAGCCAGGTTTTTGACTGGCAATGGATTGACCTTTATAATTTTACTCTGGCTGACACAGCTGATTTTGCTTTTCCAAGGAGAATTAAACCTTTTCCATGTTTGGAATAAAAACTACCTGTTAAGACCCAGATATTTTATTATACTCATTATTACTTTTAAACCCAGGTATTTTCCCTTCTTGTTTTTCATTCTCCCTTTTTTTTTTCTCTAATTTGCTATCTGATATATCAGCCACTGGCCTTTATTTCTGGCACCATATTTTGCTAGTATTGTATAATGCCTGGCAATTTTATCAGGGATGGATCCAGTCTAATTTTATGGGGGTGCTTTAGTTTCCAATAGATGCCAGCCTTAATACAGTCTGTACTTTCTGGCTGTTGCAGTGTCAAGCTACTTCAACTATTGTGGATGTTGGACTGTTGTCATGAAGTGAGCAGTTAAGATAAAATACAGTTGAATACTTGAATTACATAAATATTTGACAGAGAAATTTGCACCCTCCAGTGTCAGTGCACCCTCCAGAGTTGCAGCAGTCTTGTTAGGAGGTTTCCCTTCAATGAGCAAAATTGTTTGACTGCAGCCAGGTTCACTTTTAATAGAATAAAACAATTCCCTGAGTTAATACACTCCCTGGGGGTATTTAACATTACATTATTAGGTAAAGAAGACTTCTGTTGGGCATTATAAAACAAAAAAGTGGTTTGACATATGGTATATGGTATGACAGGTAAAAGACTGATTGATTTCTATTGGTGTTGTGTTATAAATTTGTTATAAATTTACTGCTCATCTCATTATCCATTGACTGGTAATTACACAGTGTACTCCACTTCAAAGCATGTTCACAAAATTTTACTTGCCAAAGGAGTCTTTAGGACTATTACCAGTAGGTTAATAACCTATGGTAATATTTTTTATTAACTTATGTACACTGTTTTAATGGGCATGGTGTCTGATACTTTATTTCTTTTATTTTTAAGGGTAAACAAAGACAGTTGGTAAGTTGGTTTTTGTTCAGTAGACAGTTAAAAAAAGAAACTGTTGCTAACCATCAGTTGGGCGATGACCAGCACTGCTGTGAAATGTTGACCCAGCTATTCCATTTCTCTCAATCTCATTTTTTATACGTTTTTGATTTTCAAGAATACTTGTAGCACGAACCTAAACAGAAAATGCTTATGGTAAATATTATAATTTATTATATAAGTAAGATATTTTCCATTTCTCCCCTAGTAAAGATATTGATCATGTGGTGTTTTCCCACCAATCACAATGCATAATTCTGACTTACGAGTATAGTATATAATAAACAACATTACACAGTGGCTGGATGATATGGATTTTAATTTCTTGTGTTGAAAACAATATTTCACTCACTTGCTGCACTTGTTTATGAAATATTGTTTTCACCACTTGAAAATAAAATCCATATCTTCACACCGCCATGTTATATCCTCTATATACCTGTACTATGGACACTGGGTATATATTGCAGTGTTAATAATGGAATTACATCTGTTCATGTACTTCATTTGAATGTTTGATTTTTATCAATGTACCTTTTTGTCCAATTGTCTGTTTGCAGCAGATTTTTGTTTCAACAACATGTCGGTACTTTTCATATAGTTCACAACAATTTCCTTAGTATCTCTTTCTAAAAATTCATGCTCCGCTAATGCTGTCATTATAGCATCACGGGATATAATCAAGACTTGTTGTAGTCTCTTATGGCAGAATTCAGTTTCTTTCCGTGCCTGCTGAAGTTTGCCTTCCCTTTCAGGTGTCATCCCATTAATTTTAATATCTTCCTTAATGTTGTTAACCACACTTTGTCGTTTTTCAAGCTAAAACAAAGAAAAATTTTTTCACTTATAGTAGCTGTGCACTAGTCTATTGGGAAAGTATGGGATTACTTTTGTGAATAGTTTTTTTATTGCCATTGAGAAGTCCAATTTTGTGTTCTTTGTTAGTAGTGTTGAAGTTGCATGTTTCCATTATAGAAGAATTATATGAAACCAAGTATGCTAGTCATGTTTTATATTGGAAGTCCTGGCAACATGGAGAAATACAATACCTCATCATCAAGGTTCTCTTTCCTTTTTTCTAAATGTTTACCAATGGTTTTCAAAAATAATTTTGTGCAAGCTTTGTCCTCTCTGGCAATCTGTTCAAACTCAGTTAGCCATTGGTCTTGTTGCATTTTCAGAACATTGTTTAACCCATCTAGTGTTTCAGAGTCCCTTTCAATATCCTGGTTGATCTTATCAATGTGAGATTGTTGCTTTTCAATTGCCACTGAAACTTTTGGTAGATCGTCCTTGTAGAGTTGTACTTTGGGTAGGATATAACAGTATAATATCCTTATTAAAAAATACTGTTCTTCTTTTATTAAGTTTAAATCATCTTGTTTCTATAATATACACCATAACCATGTTATTATAAAGGAAACAATATTTTCAGTTTTCATACTGGTTTACAAATTTTAATTTTTGGGCACATGATCACCCTGTATTGAAATGAAAAAATTTGATTTGTTTTGTATGCAAATGCAAAAAAATTTAATGTGGATAATTTACAGATGATAACCTGCTGTGACTTCATTTTGTTAAAAATTAAATGTGTTTAAATCAGTTCAGTTTTGTAAACAGCAGGGGTGGACCTAGGGTTAGTCAAAAGTTGTTCTAAGCCAATTAGATGTCTAGATTTTGCATCAAGCTTCTTCTGACTGGCTTATAACAGCATTTGAATAACCCTAGATCTGCCAATGGTAAACAGTGTGATCAAAAGATTGTAGAGTAGATACCTTTTTTGTAGATACCTTTCTTGAAGACTTTATTCTGGATAAGCTTAACTTAATGAGCTCTTGAGAAAGTTCAAAGAGTTGGTCAATATCATCATTATAATCATAACATTCGTCTTGGGTGTACTGTGTCCGATAGGAAGGATTGTCTAAAACCAAGAAAAACATTAGTTGTTGTTTTATTGGGCACGTACTGCTCCCTATAGCCAAATGATTTTACATGCCCAGGGAGACCCCCCTAACCTTTATCCTTTACCTTAGTCTCCTAAATCTGTATTTCTTTTTCCAATTACATAATTATTATATTGTCAATAAATTAGAAAAATGAGTCATGGCAAAAGTTTATAGACCAAGTAAGAAAAAAAATTTTATGCAAGAATTTTAAAATTTATTGACAAGTTAAAATTTTATAAATTATAAGTAGAATTTATAAACAGAAAAAACAATAAAAGACACTGAAAGAACAACAACACAAGCTGCAGGCAAGCATTTTCAGAGCTTTTCTCAACTAAAGCAGTATCATAGGTAGTTTTATTCCCATATTTTGATGGCTTGATCCAAACTTTGAGCATTGTTTAATCATTCGGCGCATAGCACATACGTTATTTTATAATATACTAAATCACTGACCACATAAAAAT